>VDFB02000002.1:226813041-226836069 GCA_007258455.2 Sequoia sempervirens
CACTCTCAAGTCCCTCCCATTCCCTCTCTCTCCTAGGTCTCTCCCTCCCTCTATCTTTCTCTCTCAAGTCTATCCCACTCCCTCTCTCTCTCCCCCTCTCTCTCCCTCTCTCTCCTTCTCCCTCTCAAGTTGCTCTCTCTCTTTCTTTCTCTCCCTCTCTCTCAAGTCTCTCCCACCCACTCTCCCTCTCTCCCTAACTAGATAACTTTGTATCCCCCTCTTGCCCTCTCTCCCACCCTCTCTCTCTTGGTTCTCTCTATCTCTTGAGTCTCTCTCCCACTCTCTCTCACTCCCCAGTCTCTCTCTCCCTCTTTCCCTCTCTTTATATCTTTATCTCTCTCTATATTTATATTTTTTATTATCTTTCAATCTCTCTCTTCCTCTCTCTCCCCTATTTCTCTCCATATTTGTCTTCCCTTATCTCTTCCTCTATCTATCTTTCTCTCATTTTTTCTCTTTATCTATGTCCTTCTCCATATCTTTCTCTTCTTACTATTTTTTTCTATCCCTATTTATCTCCTTCCTCTCTCCCCCTTTCCCTCTTTATCTCTTGATCTCTCGACCTCTATATATATCATTGTCTCCTCTTTTGAGCTTTATATCTCTATCTATCTTTATGTGATTATATCTATCTATGTCTCTCCTCTTCTCTCTTTTCCTCTCTCTTTCATTATCTCTCTTCCTCTCTCCATATTTATTCCTTTATATTTATACCTCTATTTTTCTATCTAATATCTCTCTTTTTATCTCTTTGTCTCCCTCTCTATTTCTCTCTTTATTTCTTCAGTGATATTGGTGTTGAGTATTTTGCGAGTATCATAGATACTAGATGTACAATTTGGGACCAAGTCGTCATAGGACAATTTAGAGGTCACTTAGTTAAATCCTCTGATGAAGAAAAAGGTGGTGATGCCCGTTTATCTGTTAGACCTAATTTCACCATCAATATTGAAGATAAATATGTTCAGTCTACTTTTTGTCTTCTATTGCAAGTGAAAGGAGTTATTCTCCAACCTGATTTTGTTTATGCTACTGTAGGTGGTAGATGTGTGTATAGGCTTCTGAATACTATTTTCCCTCCTTCCAAATTTTCTGGCGGGGTAAGTTATACTGAAGCAAATAAAAATGTTGATGATTTTGGACGACATATAAGTGCTACTAGTTTTGATATTGGTTTTCCAGTCATTGAACAACTCATAAACCAGTCTCAACCTAAGTTTCAAGATCTTCCAACACCTTCCAAACAATTTATGTCTAAACGACCCCAAATGCAAATTCGTAGGCTTGCCAGTCTAGATATCAAGTCACTACCTGATGAAAACTTGCTTGAACAACCTGAAGCCACAACCAGTGGACGACCCAACATTTCCACTAGATCTTATTCCATGTCGTGAAATTTCCCCAGTACATCTAATAAGCCATTCCTTGACTATAATCCTGAAGAATCTTTAGGACCCAGTCAGTTCCCCATGTATAGACAACCTTCAGTTAATCCTTATCCATCCAAAGCTTCTCTAGCCACACTCTTTGACTTAAGCAGCAATCCAGAGCTTATGGATCGCCTTAAAAGACAAGTAATTCAACGACTTGCTTTGACACCTAAAGAAGAAGAAAAAAAGATCAAAAAGGAAAAGGTATAAACTTACAAAGATGGGTGAAAGAAATTGTATGATGAAGGAAAATATCCCTAAAGCAAAACTTCCAAGAACGGGATCTAAGAGGAAAAATGTATATAAAATGGAATTGAATAAAATGGAACATGAAATCATAGGTTATGAACCTGGTAGATGGTCAACCCCTGAAACTTTTACTTTCATCAATTCTGACAAAAGATTATGGGGAAAATATGAAGCAAGACTTCATACAGATCTGGGTAGAAAACAAAAGAACTCTAAAGCTCAAAGAAATTGGATGGCGCAATGGATGATCTTTGCACAGGAGAACATAGATGACATGGCAGTGGAAATTAGATTTTCTAGTAATTTAGGATTAGAAGCTATAAATAAAATTGACATTGCTACAGAAGTTCAGGAAAAGACTTTTACTTCTGCAAAAAATTGTGAACATTATTGCTCTACTCTGTCTAATGAAATTTCTAGTGTAAGCTATGATGTCAACAAAGCCCATAAAAGTGTGAAGATAGTCATCTCCACACAACAACATCAAGACAGCTACCTTACACATCTTTATGATAATCAACAGGATTTTGAGTCTGCTAGAAAGGTTAGTGATTTAGAAAATAAGACTCTCTTGGATTCTGTTGTTCAAAAACTTGAAAAAATTAGGATGCTTACAAAGAAAATAAGAGTATCCCATACTGGTAAGGATAGTTCAGAAGAAGAAGACAGAGAAAAGAAAGGAAAGTCTATAAAACCTCCTAGGCCAAACAAGGTATTCATTCAGAGAAGTAAACCTTTTCATAATGAAGAAGATAAAGCTTCAACCTCTCAAAGACCTTCTCACAAGCCAACACTACATGTTCCTATGCCTAAAATCAAGGAACATAGTTTAGTCCATAAAGAAGAACAATTGAAAGATTGGCTTGAGGAATTAGGAGTGGAACAAGAACAACCAGAACCAGTATACATGGATGAGCCTGGTTTTGTAAATAAAGAGTCAAATGATGAAACTTTTGAAGTAAATACTTTAGTTGTTTTTTATAGTAGTAGTATTTCTGATTCTTCTATAAATAGTAATTTTGAAGAAATAAATTTAGACTTTTCCCAATATAAGAAAATTCAAGGAAAAGAACCTTGGGAATCACTGAAGAAACTTACTATGGACATTGAGATGCAAGAACCAGTATCCGAAAATCTAAGACCTGAAAAATTAAGACCATATGCTTCTAGTGGTTACATTTTAAATATAGATAAGATGGTCAATCCTTATGAAGCAATATGTACTTGGACTGATACATTAGAAAATATGTTTGAAAGAAGTGGTACATGGACTAAACTGACTAAGGTTCTTTATGCAGTCAGACTTATGTCTAGAAAATTGAGAAACTGGTAGAATAATCTACCAGATACTGGACCCATGCCCAAAAATATTCCTACAAGCTCTTCAAATCCCATTCTTTTGGATCCAAAAAATTTGGGTAAAGATGATATTTTCCAAGCTGGCTTTGATGAATTTAAAAGGTTATTAACTGATCTTTTATGTGATGACATTTCCATTCAAGCCCTAGAATCCAATAAGATTCTACAATCTATGAAGCTAAAAAATCTAGCTAAGTTTGATGAATACTATAGACACCTAAATTTGGACACTTAATTTATCCAAATTTATCCCCTTTCGTCCAAGCATCCCCTTATTTGTATAAATTAAGTAATATCACTAGTATTTAATTAATACCTCTAAAGTTCTTCTAATCCCTGAGGTATCTAGTTAAATAATTAAATACCTTCCTTCTTTTCATCAAATGAATTAAATAAATATCACATTTATTTAATTCCTCATATGTCCCATCCTCCATCATTTTTATCTAATCTTAATTATTCTTCTAATCTCATCATTAGGATGTGCACATGCCTAATCCTTGATTAGGATGTGTCACATCATCCAATTTTTGCAAGTTTTCCTCTAATCTCTCTTAGCAACCTAACCCTCCTCTAATCCTTCACTAACCAGCCTAATCAACTTCTCAAGGAATTTTTAATTCCTTTTATCCTTCCAAGGAATATTAAATTCCTTTTGCTCTTCCCCATGTGATCTTTGACTTGTCACATCAAGTCACATGTGAAATCTAACTTGCCTTTAACATGTCATTAATTAGTCTAATCAAGTACTTGCACAACCTTAATCACTTAACTAAGTCAACCCTATTAAATGCTTTCTCCTTTTGTACAAGGCATGTCCATTCCCCATGTGAATTTTTAATTCACATTTAATCCCCCAATGCATTTAAAGGAATTTTAAATTCCTTCTCTCATCCCCATGAGAATATTTGAGGATTTTTTAATTCCCCACATGTCCTCTCACCCACATGGGGACAAGTACCTCCTTTATGAGGAGATCCTGTCCCAATCCCAAGGTACTATGTACCACCTCCATGTCATGTACTATCCTTCCACCTCATGTACACATCACCCTTTTTAAGCCATATCACATGCCACATGTCAAGATGTGAGGGCTTGTGAGTTCTCAACTCACCATAGCCCTACATCTTGATCTTGGTGGCTCAATCTTGACCATCCATTTCCCTAGAGAATTCCAAAATCTCTATAAATACCCCCTCTTTTCTCTCATTTTGGGGGAGATCATGCATTGTAGCCAAACTCTTGCAAAAGTTTCCTAGATTCCATACTTAGCCATTTTTACACTTGCATCCACTTTCACCCATTATCATATCATCATCTAGCTTCCATGTTGTGCCATCCAAAGAGCATACAACACCGAAGATCGAAGGGCCAACCAAAGGATTGATTAGACATGAGGTAAAAAGTTTCATTTTGTCATCTTTACTTTGTATTGAATCCAACTAGGCTAATCTTGAGGTGTAGGTTGTTTTAAGTGTTATTTTGCACTCTTTTTCTTGCTACTCATTTTCTAGCACCTAGATTTGACCTATCACAAATACAATTGTATGTTTGAATCTTATATGGTTGCAATAGATAAGATGCATGACCTGACCACAAAATAGTATTATCTTAATTCACTTCCATGTGGTTTAGGTGCTTGGGCACAAGATTATCTCATCATAAAAGAACATAAGCAACTTGATGATGTGAGTTTTCCAATTGTTAAAATATTGATTAGATATAAGTTGGAAAAATAGTGCTTATTAGGAGCTTTGTAGCTCAATAAGGAAGAATACAATTATACATGCAACTTAAAAGAATTTTGTGATCTTTCACCAATAAATCAGCTCAAAGACTTTCAGTAGCTGAAACAATTCAAAAGAGGTGGTTGTAGCCAAAAATGCAGTTTTAAGAGGTGTTCCTTAAATAAATATCATGAAGGAGAATACACATTCAGGCGCAATAAGCATGGTAAGCATAGTTATAAAAATAAATATAGGGCAGTCCCCTATAAGAAAAGAAAATGGTCTAAACAGACACCACCATACTTACTGAAGAAAAGGAATAATAAGGGCCCCAGAGGTATCAAATGTTGTATTCGCAAAGGGGCCCATTATGCTACTAACTATCCCAAAAAATTAAATCATGCTACTAAGATTTATGCAATTTTTGAATATGATAACCCAGGATGGGAAGTCATTGATAGTAGCAATCTTTCAGAAAATCTGAATGAACTTTATGAGTTAGTTGAAGAAGTTCTTGAATCTAGTTTTATGTTAAAATTTAAAGATGTTAAGGATCGATATAAACACCTACATAATCTTTCTGATCTTGAACCAGAGAGTTCAGATCCAGATGAGGATTTCCTCACTTCTCTCCTCAAAGATACATTAAAATATCTGCAAGTTAAAATACAAATAGAAAAATCCAAAGATCCTTATAAATTGGCAGGAACTAAAGAAGAAAGAAAGAAGGTTGTTCACCAGCATTTGGCAAAACTCAAAAGTTTAGAATCAGATAAAGCTGAAGTGGAGAAACAATTACGGTTGCAGAAAAAACCTATAAAAGAGGATGAACGAGATATTGACCATGGATACAAAATTCCTCCATGGAAAAGGTAAGATAAACCTTCCTCTTCAAAAAATTATTCTTCAAAACACAAATCTTCCAATACAGATTCTGATGTTATTGCAATTTTTTTTTAAAATGACATTCTTATGGATGATGTTGCTAAGTTAAAAAGATTGCTCAAGACTCAACAAAAAGAAATCAGAAATCTTTCTACAGAAGTAGGGGAAATCAAGTAATTTGTACAAACTAAAAAGATTGAATTGGCTCCCTCTGAGTCATATACCACAGAAAAACCAAAAATTTTGTACTAGACACTACTCTATAGACCACTTCTATATACCACTTCATAATGTCAAAGAATGAGAATGAAGTCTTTTTCTTTTGCATCTCTACAATAAAATAAAAATCCATATTATTTTTCAATGGATACTTAGGAATAAAAGGTGAGTTACCTTTATTTTGATATTTAGGTGGCCCCTTTGGTGGTGGTGGGTTGTTTTCTACATTCTAATTGGGTGGGACCATGATGTTAGGAGGGGCATATGTAGTGAATGGGCCCTTATTATTATTTCGCAAGAAATGAACTCCTTTGGATTGGAAGGCTTGAGCATCATATATTTCTTCTACTGGTTCATTTTATGTTTGGCTAGGGAATGTAAGTTCTTCATCGAATATGTCATAAGCCATGGCAGTATCTATGGATCCACCAAACTTGTTGGGAGCGAGTGGGAGAGAGATAAAGGGTAGGGAGTACAAGGGTTTATGGTTTAAGGGTTAAGAGTAGAGGGGAGAGAGGGAGAGGGGATAGGAGGGAGAGACTTGAGAGAGAGGGGGGAGTGGGAGAGAGATAAAGGGTAGGGGGTACAGAGAGATAAAGGGTAGGGGTGTGTCAAGGGTTTAGGGTTTAAGGGGTTGGCGGTAGAGGGAGAGAGGGAGCTCGCAGGAGGTTAATTAGTGAGGAGGAGAGAGCAGTAGAGGAGAGGGTTTAATGGTTTTTAAGGCTGCAGGCTTGAGTCTTAGACAGAAGGAAAGGGAGTGAGAGGAGAGAGAGAGGTTTTAGGACTTCCATGTTTAAGGGGGTAGAGGGTGAGGAGAGGAGAGGGGTAAGGGAGAGACTCTGAGAGAAAGAGGGGAGGGAGATAGAAAAGGGGTAGGGGGGAAGGCTATTTAGGGTTTACAAGGCAAGGGGTAGAGGGAGAGAGGAGAGGGAGCAGGAGGGAGAGACTGAGAGAGAGAGAGAGGGGAGGAAAGAGAGTTAAAGGGTAGAAGGCAGTTTTTAGGCTTATGTGGGTCAAGGGTTAAGGGTAAGAGGGACCCCGAGATAAGGAATTCAGGGAAAGGAGTGAGTGGAGGGAGGAGTGAGAGCGAGAGAGAGAGAGAGAGAGAGAGAGAGAGAGAGAGACAGAGAGAGAGAGAGAGAGAGAGAGAGAGAGAGAGAGAGAGAGAGAGAGAGAGAGAGAGAGAGAGAGAGAGAAGGTTTTTAAAGGTAGAGGGTAGAGGGATCTAGAGATAGAAGGAGTGAGTGAGTGAGAGAGAGAGAGACAAAGAGACAAAGAGTGGGTCTAGGAGGGAGAGACTTGAGAGAGAGAGAGGGGGGAGTGGGAGAGAGATAAAGGGTAGGGGGTACAAGGGTTTAGGGTTTGACTACAAAAACATCTCCTGTACACCAAATTTACACACAACATTTCTAAAAAAATTAGAAATGTCTCTAGACTTTAAAGATCATTAACTAGATATATATAATATATAAAAATTATTGAAAACTTAAACATGTACCATTTCTAACCAATCCTGATATATGGTCATAATCAATTGAAATCAAAGGAATGTCTTCAAATCTTTCTTCCTCATTTTCACCATATGTTTCCGAAACAACTAGTGGCACTGTATCCCATTTACCAACATATCCAAGTTCTTGGTTGTTGCATGCATGATCAGAGTTTCCTGCAATGCACTGAGTGCAAAAACAAGAGCAATCCCTTGTGTGTAATGTCCATCCATGGAAACTATCTAAACTCCCAACACAATGCAAAGATCTTTTTTTTTCTACCCTCTTGCATCCATGCATTGATCTTTTGTCCACACCCAGATACATGTACAACAACAAACTTATGTAAACAAACATGTATATATATATATATATAATTTTTGAAAATGTAATTTATACATACCCGATATCTCCCAAAACAGTCTATGTGGAATGTTTCGGTTTGTTCTCGAAGATGTGTCCACCACATTTGATGCAAAGTGTTTCTTGCACCATTCAACAACATCATGTGCATTGTCTATACGATCTTCTGGATAACTCATTTGATGTTTTCTTAAAGCTTTTTTGATGCAAGCTCCTACTCCATCATGCTCACCCTTTCCATGCCCACTCTCAAAATAACTCCAAACATGTAGTATTTTGTAGATTTTATGATATCTACAAAGTGCATAGAATGGTCGTGAAGATTTGAATTGTGTTGCACATCCATCTGACCATACAAAATGCTTTTCAAATTTTCCAAAAAAAATTGTAAAGCAATGTACTCTCAACACCATCCAATTTTTATTGTACATGTCAATAACACACATGAACCATAATAGTGATCTGCTTTGAAAAGTAATACTCTGATTGAATCTCCTTTTGATGTACGAAGGAGTAATTTTCTGCAAATTCGACTACTGATAGAACTGTTCCAAATGGGAAAGTATCTCTCAATGTTTGGAATTGGCATGCTTTCCACTTATCAAAAAAGGAATGATGTATGTATGGTTGTATCAATTTTCAAAAATCTTCCATAAATTTTCCAATAGGAATCTCCTCTTCTACATAGTTCAACCTTGTGGATTCTTTCCCAAAATTTGTTTGCAACTTTACATACTTGTACTTGTGTGAGTAAAATATGTGAATAAACTTAATAAACCACACAATGAATGAAACATTACATTAGAGAATTCAAATAACAATCTAATCAAATTGAAACAAATAAAATCTCTAAAAATAGTACTTACCTCTTGCAATTTATTGTCTTTGTTAGGTCATTATCCTCGTTTCTTGAAGGAAATTTAGCCAAATTTCCACATGTCTCACAAATTCCTTTTATGCAGTTTATTTGAGGTCCATTTTCATGATCACATAAAATAGCCTTTATGAACAAACTTTCTTGTTTAGGAGGTGCATTTTGAAACCCACAACTTTCTTCTCTCATCTTTCGAAACACCTGATAGTAGAGATCAAATTCAATATGATAACGGCAACAAGTTTCAAAAAACTTGTTTATCTGAACATAATATGGCTTTAATCTTTGAAATATTGGTTTCCCAATCTTTATATGAGGGTATGTATTACAAAAGTTCATATACATCTCAAATTGTGTTTTTTCTAGTCAATGTTTGATATGATTTTCATAAATACCAGGCCCAATCCTATGTCTCATAATATCTCTAGTATTTGATGATGGACAAGTCTGATCATGCCAAAAACTTGAGATCAAGTTCCTAACAACATCTTCAATCCTATCAGAATGGGGAGCTCTACACATAATTTCCCAATTTCCTTTTGAACTCTCATCCAAAAACTTTCTTTTTTCCCATATTTTATTAATGTGGTTCTACTATAACCAATTTTAGCCGAAAGTGTAGACAATTTTCTTTTTCTTACTCTATCTTGATGTGCAATAGATGTCAACATCACCCTTCTTGTAGTGGATTTATCCACTGATCGAGATCCTTTCCTAATGGAATCTAAACCCTTTTTAATATTTTGAGCAATATCCTTTTGTAATCCCATGTGTTTCTTCTTATTTGATGTTGAATGTACACCCAACAATTGTAATGACTCTTTCAGGTCATTACAAAGAAGTAAACATGATAGCAATTGGGTTTTTTCAAGTGTATCAAGATGATTGAAATGATGATTGATTATTCCATTTATAGATTTAGTCATTGACCTCTTTCTCTTATTATAAGGCTAGTTGGCATAACATTTTAGCTTCTCCATATCCATTTCAAGTAAATGATCTAAATTTCTATAAGAAATTTGTTTCATCACCTTTTCAGCTAGTTTTATATGCTTATGCATAGCAGTAGAAGGAAGTGATCCTAACCCCTCTCCAACATGCATTGTTTGAACTTGTGCCTCCTCCCTATCTTCAAGGTCCATGTGTTCTTCAATGGATTCATTTGATCCAATATCTAGATTTGGCTTGACTTCAACATGAGAACTTCCTACTTGTTGAGCCCTTTGTACATGTCACATTTTGAAAAGAAAAGTGAGAGATGATTCTATATAAGTGAATTTTATGTATGCAAACAAAGAAAGTGATAAGACATGATGCTATAAGTGACAAAATTTTTGAACAACTAGTTTTATATGCTCATCCATACCAATAGAAGGAAGTGATCCCAACCCCTCTCCAACAAGCATTGTTTGAACTTGGGTCTCCTCCCTAACTTCAAGGTCCATGTGTTCTTCACCGGATTTGTTTGATCCAATATCTAGATTTGGCTCGACTTCCGCTTGAGAATTTCCTGCTTGTTTGAATTCACATGCAAGCAAAGAAAGTGAGAGACTATGAGTTATTTACTTGTGGAGTTGAAACAAATAAAATCAAATATTCTTAAACTTAAGAATTCCATGGAACAAAAACAATTGGAAATAGATGATAGGAAATTTAGGTAATGTCTATGCAAGATGACTATTTTTTAGTATTAAAGTTTCCAAGTTAAATCTAACATGGTTTTCATAAAAGGCGTGCATATTTATAAGCAAAAAAAATTAAGGTGTTAATAAAAGTCCTAAACACACACTTGAGAGAGAGAGAGAGAGAGAAGAAACAAGCATGTGTACCTTGTTTCTTTCTATGATAATTTTCCAAGTTTTGTTCACGCCTTTGTTCTTCTTCTTCTGACAATTTTTGTTGAGCCACATTATTTCTTTTTCTTTGTTGTCGCATTTTCTTCTTCAAGTTAAAGATGTCTCCAAAGTCTGCAAGCTCCAACTAATATAAATTTGAATTAATCTTGCAATTTGATATGGAATAATGAAAAAACATCTTGTATCTATATGCATATGGGGAAAAAATTATTCTAGTGTATGGAATAACTACATCCTAGATCATTAAATGAATCAAGTGGTAATCAAAGAAGTTATTTCATTGTGGAGTTTGTTGTTTTATAATGTATAGATATGCAACATATATCTTAGAGTAATTTTAGAATTTTGTTACATGTCAAAAAGACAATAGAGGTATAATTTGAATTGAATTTTCTTAATGTTTCAAAGAATAAATTTTTTGTATAATTTAATAATGGTGTAGATTAAGAGATTATTTATGAAATAATTTAACATAATTTTTTTATAACTTAGAGGGAAAGTGTTTGAAGGATGGTATATAATTATAAAAGGAATGTTCCTACCTCTTCTTTATAATTATATTTTATAACTCGTTTATAAAATATCATTAATCTACTTGAGCTTGAGAGTCATTTATTTTATAATTTTTGACTTCTTACTATCAAATTCAATGGGTGTGCGTGCAAATTATTTATTGTGGTCAACACATGAATGAACTTAATTATAAAGTGGCATTTTCATTTCCTAAAATTCTACTAGAGATCAAATGTATATCATATAAGGAAATGTACATTCTAAGAGATCATCAAATAAGCAAATGTATGTATATTGAATATAAGCAAATGTATACATATATCATATAAACATGTAAACATAAGCAAACACATATGTACATGTAAATAGATTCAATGTATAAACATGTAACATGTTATAAGAAAAGAGCCAAATGTATGTATATAAGCAAATAGCCAAATGTCTATATATAAGCAAAGATCATCAAATGTTGAATACTAAAAATCATCATATAAGCAAATAGCCAAATGTATGTATATAAGAAAAGAGCCAAATGTATGTATATAAGCAAAGATCATCAAATGTCAAATACTAAAGATCATCATATAAGCAAATATATGTAGTAAAGATCATAGATCTAGTGCAGGGCCTAATATGAATTTTGACTCCTAGTCGAATGGCCATCTGAATGAGAATGGTCCTGCTCTGATGGATGTGTTGAGCCCTACAAATAAAAATGTATTAAATACATATAATTTATTTTAAATAAATTTTATGAAAGTTATTTTTAAGAATGTACTTGTATAATTTTAAATATCTATCTAGATCTATGTGCATACATATGCATGTACATATACACATGTATATATAAAAATTTAAAACTCGCATGTCCACTGGCAACAGATTCATCCACAGAGTCACGTCGATGTACACAATCTAGAGGAACAAGGCTAGGAGTGACATGAGGTATGTCCACCTACAATATATATATATATATATATATATATATATATATATATATATATATATATATATATATCAGTACATGAATATCTCTAAGTTAAAACTAAAATTTAAAAATAATTAAGAAGGAATTGAAACATGCACATGCACACATACATGCACATCATCTGATATCGAATGACCTAAGTCCTCTGAAACAAACGCCTCCACCATATCAACTATACGGTCAAGTGATGAATCAACATCTGCATCCCTCTAATCTATCCCATATCATGCCATAAATGATGAGTGAAGAGGACTATGCAGGTGAGATGGCATCGGTGATGAAAAACCAAAACCAGTCAACATGTCAGTAAAACCCATAGTCTGTGCAGTTGTCAAATGATCTGTAGGTGGATCCTAATGTGCACTAGTGTTGGGCTAAGAGTGATGGGATCTTGGAACTAAATGACCTCTGCATCTCAAATGATCTCTAACATGCTCTATATCGATCACATTATCTAATGCAATGTGGGCATATGCCTCCAATAGGTCCTCAGCCAAACAATGTAGAGTCATGTGTGCCATATCTCCTGTAAGTGCATCAAGATGTGTAGGAGTAGGGATGTCAACCACTGTAAAAGTATCCATGGTGGTCCACTGTGCTAAAAATGGTATGGATTGAGAATGTCTAGACATCAAATAATGACCCACATGATCATTAGATATCCTAGTGGTGGTAGTCGTAATGTCACCTACAGTGTCAACTACTTCCTTTCGGAAAGCAACAACAACCTCATCTGTTATGGGGGCTAGAGCTGGGGTGAGAGTAGGAGACCTCTCACCAACCAATACCCTAAACACTGGGGGTGGTCTATCTACTTGACGATAGGTGGGCCTATCAACAATCCTGCCACGCCCCTAACCAGCATATGGTGGAATGTCTAGGTAGTTGAACTTAAGGCCCAAATGGACCTCAACATACAACTATTGAACAAAATACAATGGAATCTGGTCATTGTTTGGGTATAGACCATGTGCTGCGAGAAATTATGGGTAGATCAATGAGGCCATAACATGATCGACACATCTAGTGACCTGGTATCCCTTAACCTTATTCACATTTTGATAAAATGGAAAACAAGTGGCTTTTATCATTTCTTTGGTCACACTACCATGTATTTTGTTAAGGGGAACTCACCATGTACTTCTTCCCGCATGCAGGAAAGAATAGCAGCTACTCTATCTAGGGAATATGCACTAGTCCTCTCAAGTTCATCTTTTAGTTTTTCTAGACTATGCAATATTAACATGCATGGTTCAGTATATATCCTCGGGTTTGCACCCTATGCTAATGAATCTCTCAATTTTTTAATATCATTAGTGGTATTTCCAAAAAAAATTCTGCAAGTAGAACATCTTCATTTTCCATGTTATATATGTATGTACTCCTAAAGGAGCAATGAGACCTTGGTAAATAATATATCTAGATATAGAGAATATATTTATCTAAAACAGTTCTAATAATTCATCTACTCATCAATAATATTTTACCATTAACAAAAAAACATTCAACATCTATCTAGTTTTTAATAATCAAAACATTCAAATTACTAGATTGCACACAAAACATAATCTAAAACAGTTCTAAATTTTAAATTTACAAGTGTGCACTCTAGTACAAAATGTGCCATTAAAGACTTAAAAAATATTGATAAAGGTTGCATCTAAGATTTATTTCCTATAACTAGTAATAAAGGAAAAGCATCATTACTTAACATTGGTGGTCATGTAAAATCAATTTAGTCATTATTGAAGGTACAAATAAGAGAAGAAAATGAGAGAGATGATATAAGCTTGTAAATATGATTTCTAAATTATTGAAGCAATATTTTGATAAGGAGGAAACCGAAAAATTAGAAATAAACTTCCTCATATCCATTATAAACAAAATCTGATAGGAGGAAGGGACACATGCACATAATATTTATCATGAAAGTTCCATACAATGTACAAGAACATGATACTAAGGAACAAAGGTTTCTTATAAGTACACAACAAACCTAGATGAAGATTTAACCCTAGTACAAAAAGAAAGAAATAACGAAAGAATAGGAGAAAATGACTTGATTTAATCTTTGTATATATTTTTTCTATTACCTCAAATCTTATAGATAATATAAAATCCACCATGTAAAAATATGGTTATATTTACTCATTTAAAGATAATATTTAATAATTATTTTATTACTCTTATTTTATTTCAATTTTTTGGATATTATAGTAAAATAAATCAACTCTTACATTTTTTAAAATTTAAAAGTTGCCTATACAAATTCCACAACTAGATATAATGGACTAGAGATTTCTATAATGATGCACAATGATCAATCCTTGATGTTCCAAATCTTTGTGTGGGCATTTTACTTCATCCCACTATCTTCTTTAGTTTTCATGATCTAGGTAGGTATTCCTAACGAACCTAGGAATTATCCCTTATTGACCCATCTTATTTCAACCTTTATTTTGTTGATGATTATACTTGAAACTCTAATTTTATAATTTTATGCAATAATGAATACCTATAACACTTGGTGAAACTAACAAACCAACACTAAGATTGTTCCTCTTCCTTTATCTAATCCCAGTATTTCATGTTGACTTCTTGTATTCCTTTAATCTACACTAAAGAGTATAATAGTATAAAAGAACTTTAGTATATAATATTTCTCTTTGGGATATTATTTAAACTTCACCTTAATATCATGAGTTTCTTCATAATTCTATACGAAAGATCCATATTCCCTCTTCTACTAAGCCTATTGAAATAGTTGCCCAAATTGGGTGTATTATATACTGACATTATGAAGATTACATTTCTTCCATCTAAACTTCACTTCAATGTGGTGTAATAGAAGAAATTATTTATCTTCTAATCATTTTTGGTACTAAACCTATATGAGAATTAAGTATACATTGATTGAAAATGGTTTTTTAATCTTAATATTTGTAGTCATTAATTCCTAAAATGTATTTTTATTTATACTTCTAATCTTACTCTTCCTGAATTTTCTATTAAAGGTTTTGCTATTATTCGATGAGATCCTTTGGGAACTATTATTTTATTATCTAGAATCAATCCCTATTTCACTTCACTTGTTATTCCATGTTATGATAGGGAATAAATTTCTTATTATAAACTCCACAGAAAATCTTTGATTCATGCAATAGGGATTGTTCCATCTAATTGGACACCAATATTGTAAAGTTTTTTATATGGAAGTAAAACTGTCATGATTACATTAGATAATGATCTATTCTATTATTGTAAAATTAGTGATGACCTACTTTTATTTTTATATTCCCCTCTAGTTACCTTAAAAATAACTACATATATTTCTTTTATACAATTATTTAAGGGGGCATATACTCTCACAACCCTTGTAATTTTGACATTTTTCCTTTTATACATATATAATGTTTATGTTGGATTATATATGATTTGTTGGCATACTTTTTATTATTGGTTGTATTATTCTAACATATATATATTGTAGATTTTTGTGTTTTTTGACATGCTTGTTTTGCATATCTTAGTTTGAAAGGGAATCAAATCCTTGATCATTTAACACACTGTATATCATTCTATGTATCCAAAATGTTTGATTATTTTCATGTTTTTCTTTTAGCATTTATGTTTTATACTTTAATTATGTTTTTATCATATAGTGACATTAGCCCGTTAAAGTGAAAGAAAATATGATGTCAAGAATTGCATACACTACAATATTAATTTATATTTCATGCTCACATTTTAACATCTATATCCATATCATAATTTTAGGGCCCATTTGACCCTCTTTCCTAACATTCTCCTAGATCTAAGTGGCAATCTCATATTTTCTTACTTAATTATGTTAAATTTCATATTTTTATGTATTTTTTGTCTTCTAACATTTTATTATTTATGTATTGTTTCAAACATTAAATACACAATTATATAAACATCTTCATGACTCTAAAAATATCCTAACAATTTTTTTTTTTAAATCATTCTTCTTACTTGAATAAAAAATTCTAACTAACTAAGACATTTTAAATTATTTTTAATTAAATTTATCTTTAATTAATTAAATATTTTATCAAAACTCAAATACAATTATCCTCTTATCATTTTTTTTTAATTTAAACTACTTTTTAATACAAATTATTGTATTTTCAAAATGCATGTTCTCTCACTACCATTTTAAAATGATAAATCTTCCTATTTTATAAAATACTTGCAATAGTCCATTCTTGACATCTTTACAAGGAGAAAAATAAAGAATCTTCATTCTAATCATACAACTATATTTTTGAAATGCATGTTCCTCTTGCTACTATTTTATAAAATACTTACAATAGTTCATTCTTGATACCAAATTACAAGAAACAAAAGAAATAATTTTCATTCTAATCATACAATGTCTTATAATAGCTTTCTCTATTTTCATAATATGTTGGATTTTATTCTTAACATCTCAAAAATGTCCTTTTTTATAACTAATTTTGAAAGGATTGAAAAAATATCTACAAAATTCTTTTTTTTTCTCATTATTTGTCCAATTTTTCTAACACATTTTTTCCAAAACTTTATCTCATCCCATTACATTCTATTCTTCCCTATTTTAACACCAATCTCTATTTTTTATTCAAATTTGAAAGGCATTATGTACTTTTATATGCAAAAGTGTAATATATCCCTCATACGCTCCATTTAATCCTTAAAATTCTACAAATGCAGTATAATAGTATTTTTTCAACACTTATATTATATATATTCTTTACATTGGAGCATTCTTCATTCTACTCTTGCATGAAACAAAATTACTATTTATTTTTATTTTCCTACACTACAACACTTGGTTTCTCTTTGTTGCATGTTACATTTATTCTACATTATTATTCTTGGCCACTAAAACATTATATGCTCTAGTTATATCTAACATTCTATTTCTAAATTATGTTATAATATTTCATTATATATACTACAATAATTCTTCATACAATTTTTATATAATTTCTATTGACTACAATAAAAATTTCCTATTTGAAAAAATTCTTCTGATTTACTTTATTCTTAACTTATATTCATTCTTCAAGCACATTAAAATTTCTTTACTCAAGTGAATATTATTTATTATAATATAACTTTGCTATGTTTTTCTACATATTATTTGTTTTCTTCTTTAATGTTGTAAGTTATGTTACTTTTATTGATCTTTTCTCTTTGAAAAGAATACAAACCTTCTTTTTTTTTTCATTTCTTCCTCTTACAAATATTATTCACTCATTGAATAATATTTGCTCAATTTAGTAGAATTTTTTACTATGCCTAGTTTTACTTAAATGTATGCAAAATAGGCATGCATATAAACACCACACAAATTATTTGGAAAAATGCCAAAAAAATGTGATATCATTTATATAAAACTATGGTAAATGTTGCACTCCAGTACAACAATTCATCCAATTAAGAAGTGATGTAATTTATTGATTCACTAAACAAAAATAGATTTTTATTCTTTAAATTATTCTCTAGAACTAGACTCATGGAGCACGACCAATTTGAAAATCAATTTGAACATTTCAATCACTTAGATAAAAATTTATCCAAAGAATAATTAAGATAGTGTTATGCAACCAATAATATAGAAGCAATAAATTTATCTAGCCTATTAATTTTTCTAAGGTTCCATTCAAGTATAATTTTGAATTCAAGTTTACAAGAAAAATAAGTCTATAATAATATTCACAAATAATATCTCCACGTTGATAATTTAAGCAATGTCTTCAACACAATCTATTAATGGATATAGAGAGAACTAAAATATGGATATACTTGTAGGTTGGAAATATCCTCAAGATGGAACAAAATTAAATTTTGATTATACATTTTGGGGAAATCTTTGGGCTATAGATGTTGACTATTTTCTTCATAATTCTAATTAGAGGTTTGAGTAAACTTGGTTTAAAGATGAACAAAAATATTAGTAGGAAGATCTCATTGTTAGGTTCTAGTTTTGTTGGAGAGTGAAGAGAGTGCTAGTGTGTGATGTATCTCTCTGTGAAGAATAATAGATACTTATCATTTATGTTATGGGAATTTAAATAAAAAATGATTTCTCCACATAAATCTCATGTTAGTGTGTGATGTATCTCTCCATTGAAGATTAATACCTACTTTAATCCTTTTTGTTATGGGGATTTTAAAAAATAAATCTCCACGTAAATCTTGTGTTGATATGATTTGTTGATTTATTTCTCTTGTTGAATTGTGTAATCACATAATTCGATCTTATGATAATATTTGTTTAAGAAATGAATTCCAAACTTTCATACACTTGTAGTAGTTATTCTTACAATTCTTTCACCTTATTAATGTACCAGATGTGCTCAATACATGTGACATATAGAGAACATTAGTAATAGAAAGTCCCACAAATGAATGACTTTAAATTGTAGGATGGATTAAAAAGTTAGTTTCTTATTCTATTCTAACATTAACCTAATTTTGATTAGGTTATTTATGCTAGTATATAAGAAATGATATAATGAATTAGTAATAGAAGGTAGTGTTTTTACAAAGGTTGAGGCCCCGATTGGGGTATGTGTTCTTATGAAAAACAAGCATTGAAGTGGTCCTAATTTTTTTATAATATCATGCAAATATGAATTTCTATTGGGGAAAATATTAGAAAATTTCAAGCAAATGCAATTGGTAGCTGTAAAGCCAAATGAATATTAAAAACTTTCAAGCAAATGCAATTGGCAGCTGTAGATCCAAATTTGGTTGAAAACTGGGTTTGTTTAAAAGGCTTTAGAAACTTTCAAGCAAATGCAATTGGTAGTTGTAAATCCAAATTTTAAATAATGGGTATTGTTTTTAAAAGGTTTTAGAAACTTTCAATCAAATGCAATTCATAGCCATGAGCCAAAATGAGAGCTTCAAACAAGGTATATTCATTATAAACAATAAATTTTGTTCTCATAATGTGCCTTCAAGTTTTAAATAAAAATTTTGTTTGGAATTTTCTTCTCATTCAATTTTTTTTCATTCAATTTGTTTTTATTTCACCAGAAAAATTTGGTCTTATGGAATCCATTAGAGTTTAAAAATTCACAAACAAATGGAATTTTAAATCACTGTGAAAGAATTCCAACCTACTAATGGACGTCCAAGTCGATATTTCAAGTTGAAATGGTGGTCCCGTTGCAAGTTTTCACCATTCCTTGTTAATCACGTTCATTGTTCACCATGCATGAGCTCCAAGTCTGATAGTTCACCATTTTTTTTGTTTGATAGTGATAGGGTTTGATTTATAAATGTGCCCTAATTCAACAGGGTTTGGTCAAACATGGGTTTGACCGAACCCATTTAAAATACTATTTCTCCGTTGAATTTTAATTGGTTTAGTTGAACCATCCTTCCTATTGAAATTTTTAAAATGTTGTTTTTCCTTCCTCTTCTCAATTGTAAACCACTATTGTGGTTTGACCATGGTGTCATTAAATTTGTTCATGAGTTCTAAGCATACGAAGCTTTTCTTGTCTCATGGAGCATGAACCAACATTTTCATTTGTGGTTCTTTATTAAAGTTATCAGGAGGTATGACTTTGATATGGCTGAGTGGGAAGCCCATTCCTTAGCACAACTTTCCCCATAGCCACCAATGTGGTTGTAAGTACATACCATCCGAGCATATATTTCTCACCTTTTGGGCCTTCTAACCCAGTGGAAAACCATGAGTTTCGTCGCCCTAGATTGAGTATGCATTTTATTTTTTAGAAAAATAGCTTAGATTTTATCCACAACTAACTAGACAAATGATCACAGCTTGATCTAACTTTTCCTTTTCCTCTCCCTTTTCTCTCTCTTTCACACATGTTTTCCTTTGTTCTTATGCTTAGTTTTCCATGGTATCTTCATCCTGGGGGCTTGATCATCCCTCTTGATCGTTGTTATCTCATCTTTCTAGCATAAGTGCATTTGGATTTCTCTCAATGTGCATGGCTACTTTAGTGTGAGTTTGAAGCAAGTTCATCCTCTCACTAAAGTGGGGGCTAAATGTGCCATAGAAAAATGGATCTTTGACATTTTCATCATCATTTAGGTCTTTCTCTTGTGATGCTTGGCTTATTTTTCTTGGATTTAATGTTGCAATGTAACTTATGCATTCACATTAGGTCCTGAATATTCAAATTATGATGTCTTATGAAGGTGTTGTGAAGTGTTGTAACAAATTTCTACACTTTTCTAGACTCTTCTTAATATAATTCATCTAAAAATTACCTTTTCATCACTTATCAAGTCCTATTTCAAAGTGTTGTAAATTCTTGTAACAAGCTTTCATATTTTTCTAGGATTGTCATCACTAATACACCTTTCTTAGGCTTTATTTGGCCCATTTATGCACTTATAGGCCTTAATTAAGTGTGCTTTTGAATACAAACCCAAAAAATAGCATTAAAAGAAACTTAATTCCTGACACACTTGCAAGCCTAGAGTGGGAACCATTCACCATGGGTGGCGAATGAGTCCCTCTTGGCACAAAATTCAAAATAAATTCAAAATTCTTTCAAGTTTTTATTCATTAAGACCTTATGTCATCCAGTGATGTTGTATTTTCAGGTAATTAGGGAATAAGTGTGTATAAGTAAGTATTTTTCCATTCATTCTAGACCCCATTCATCATATTCACTTAATCATCTCATACATTCATTCAAGCATTCAAGCATCATAGCATCATTCAATTAAGCAATTATCAAGCATCTTGGAGTAGCCATTGACATATCTTTAGGCTTTAAAAACAAGGATTTGGTGAGTTTAGGACACTTGCATGTTTTTTATTCATCATTCCTTTCCTATTTCATTTCATTTCTTTATCAAGGGTTTGATTACCAAAGTGAGATTTGACCAGGGCAAATCCCTATACTCTAACCCTTAACCATTTTTCCCTTCTTTACATGTTTGTTTGTAGGTCTTGTAGGAATATTTGTCAAAGAAATAGGTGTTAAAAAGTGGTCAACAAGTCATAAAATCTATTCAATTCAACTAAACCCTAATTCAAAATTGGAGACAACATTCAACCCATTTTCTGGAGATTTAGTTTTGTCAACCCAACAAGAAGACAAGTGCATATCTGGACCCACAGAGCTGACTTCAGAATTTGTAGATTTTTGTGGGACTTATTCACCATCAGTGGTGAATGAGTCCCACTACCAGGCTGGAAAATTTGTTTTGTTCAATTTTCAGTTCCTGACAGCCAGAAACCAAATTCAACAAAGTTTACCAAAAGCAGGAATGATTTGCCATCATTGGTGAATGAGTCCCACTAGTCATCAACAGTGATTTATGTAGCATTCCAAAACCTTCCAGCATCAAAATTTCATCTCTAGATGCACTCTGCTTAGTTTCATTAAGTTTTGAGTTCATTTGTGCATGTTTCTAGTTCATTTCCATATATCACACTGTGTTTTCAAACACTTCATATTTCTTAGGTTTTGCAAAATAATCAATCAATTTTATCAATTTTTTGTATCTAGATCATTTCATTTAGGAATATTTCCACCATACATACATTTAATTGGAGTGAATCACCTAGATTTTTGGTGTGGGATCTATCTCTTTCCTTTAGGTGAAAGACACTAATTGAGCAAAAGAGACAGCATTTCACACCTCATAAAATCTATGGTTCATAAATATTGCAATGTGTTCATTCGAAAATTCTTATCACAATATCATATTGCTTCCAAGTATTTTTTCCTTAAGGTTTTCTTTAATTTTTCTTACAAATAAGCTCTCAAATTATGCATCATATGTTCTTCTCTTTATAACATAATTTTTACTCTCTTCATATATTCTAATATAAATCTAAATTGAACTTCATATTCTCTTCTATTAGGACTATTGTGAGTCTTTTCTTATTCACTTATTTCTCTTTACTTCCTTATCTACATTTCACATTCCTTATGCCTTTTATATCATTATATTTCTACATGAAGAGATGTATCTCTTTTAAAAGAGATAGCCCTTAAAAGAGAGACCACTTTTATTAACTATCTCTTATAACTTAATTAGTTCCCTCTAAACTTCCTTTATCATCCACAAATATAAATTGTTTCCTATTATATATTTATCACTCCCTTTGTTTACTTTAATCTTCATAACCTTAATAGTTGTATTTTCATTAATAGAATCGAGCGTTGTCTTTCTACTTATTAACTCTCCTTAATTAAAAATGATTACATTGCATTTGATTAAGGATTTTTTCCCTTTTAAAAATGTCTTGTCAAAATAAATTTTGGTGTCTCTAAAATATGCTTTCACATTAACTTGGGCTTCAACATGGATCGGCGAGAATTAGAGCACTTGGTATGAATATTAGTTAATAAACTAATTTCATTTATTCTTATTTGTTGCCATTAAAGTAACTAAATGTATTTTCTTGGGTGATTTAATTAATCGAATATGGAATTGGCCAACATAGTAATTAATATTACTTTTAATTTATGGGCATGTGCAGGATCATGGTATGCCAAAAAGTGGCAATGGAGAAAAAAATACGTGTTTCTACGACTCAAAAACGCGAAAATGGTGAGTTGACTTTTTGGAGCTGGGGTGACTACCGAGGCAGAGGGAAAAGTTAGTTTTAGGAATCGGATATCCGATCCAAATCGGATATCCGATTTTGTTAAATATAAATAAATCTCATTCCGACCGAAGCAAAAGGCAACTTGCCTTTAGGAATCGGATATCCGATCCAAATCGGATATCCGATTTTTTTGAACTGTATATATAAAAAAAAACCCGCGACCAAAACTCATTCATATTTGTTTTCGGCTCATCGGCGGCGGGCGCATAGTGTAGAGCAAAATCCGATATCCGATTTGGAGTCCATCTCTATCAGGTAAAGTTTTAAATTTTTTGTCAAATTTTCAATTAGATTTGTTTATTTTTAGTTGATTTTTTTCAAAATATTGTTTTTTGGTAGAAAAACTAGGGTTTTTTGGTAGATTTAGAAAAAAACATAAAAAATTGAAGAAAAATAGTAAGAAACTACTTTTTTTAAAAATGTAATGGCATTTCCATAGCATACAAAC
>VDFB02000002.1:226836169-226856709 GCA_007258455.2 Sequoia sempervirens
CCCTTAAACCCTAAACCCTTGTACCCCCTACCCTTTATCTCTCTCCCACTCCCCCCTCTCTCTCTCAAGTCTCTCCCTCCTACCCCCTCTCCCTCTCTCCACTCTACTTTTTAATTATATACTTTTAATATTATAATAATAACAATTATATATTATAATAATAGTATATAATTAATAATAGTTATATATTATTATTATACTATTATTATTATTATAATATATTGTAATAATAAGTATATTATATATTATAATATAAAAAGAATAAAATAAAACTATTAAAAAATTGGAAAACAAAAAAGAAAAACAAATTGGAAGAAAAAATGGGGAAAACAAAGATCCATGTCAAGGGGTTTGGCTGAACCAGCTATCCAGGTTCAATCGAACCCCTCTAGTATACATTTTTTTATTGTGTTTTAAAGTGGTTCGGCCAAACATATTTTATTGGTTCAACTAGACATTGGTTCGCTCAAACCACCCTTTTTTCACCTTCACCCTTTGAGGCACCAAAATTGTCTAGAATTTTGCACTACAAAGGTTGATTTGAAAATAAAAATGGAGGAGATTTCATAAACCCAACTTGTATCAAGTAGACCTCATAACGAGCTATCCAATGAATATAATTTTAATATGTTTTGGTTTTATTATCTATTTGTTTTTTAAGTTTTATTAAATATAGGTTTCTCATGTCGAAAATGAAGTTCTCTATTTTGCACATCTAAAAAAATAGAAAATTATTAATTTTTTTTTGAAAAATTTGAGTGCACCAGATATTGGAGTCCTTCATCCAAATAAAATAAAATAAAATTGATACATATAATAAATGTTATGCATTATACGGTTGCGCTATGTCTAAATTGTAATTGATTTGACTTTGAAACTTGATTAAAGAAAAACTATTCAATAAAAAACTATCTAACCAAGTGGAAGCACTAGATATCAGAGTTAAAAATCTAAATTCAAAAGAATTAGAATTTTATCCATCAAGGAAAAAAAGTTATGCTTTATACGGTGTGTGTCACTTTTAAAAAATGTTGTTTTCTAAAAAAAACCAATTTTCATGGGAGATGGAAAAAGAAGTGCAATCTGATTCCAAATTTTTTGAAAAAACTATTTTTAGAATCTATAGACAAAATGTGGAGAGACTCTAGTTTGCATCATCTTCAAATTCCTCACGGTTTATTTATTATAGGTGCCCCAATGTGAAGATTTAGTTAAAAAAATAATTTCAGTGTTCATTTTGGCCAAAAATTGTAAACCACTATTGTGGGATCACCCATAGGCATGCAAGCTGTGTTATGCAAGGTTTCCATATGAATGAAAAATGTAAAAATGAAAAAGAAATTTTCAAATGAGTCTTGTTAAGTTTGTGTGAGTTCTATCACTTAGGGAACACTGTGTCTAATTATGTCTCCAGGAGAGGACCAATCAAAGAATATGAATATTCACAACTTAGGGGATGCAATGTGTTGCATCAGGCCACTAAGAGGAATGCAATATGCTAAGATAGATCATGCTTATGAAGGACATCATATCCAATGTCATCCAAAAAGTGACAAACACATCATATGAAGTGACAAGGCTGCACTAAGAACCAAGAATGCAAATGAATAATGCCAATGTATGCCCCCACTTTAAAGGAATTGCTACATATCGTTCTATGAGAAATTAGTTTAAAGTAGAAAATAAAAAATGCAAAAAGAAACAAGACATGAGAGCCAACTTCAAAAGATCCTATGCCAAGTCAAACGTTTCCAAGTAAGGTTGCATCATGTAAATGAAAAAGGAACAAAAGAAAGAGGGGTTGCCCCAAAAAAGGAACACAACAAACACATAAGGGATCTATGGATCTAGGGTCAATATGTTCATTGCTGCAATGTTTTGATTAAAGATCTCAGAACTGTCATCATTCCCAAAATACATAGAATTGGAAGAATGACAGAAAGAGAGCAAAAACAAAAGAAAAATAAAATCCATTTTGGGTGAACATGGAAGAGACATTGTGGTCACAACGATTTGCATCGTCCAAAAAAGGAAAAACACAAGTGAAAAGCAAAAGAAAAGGAAAAGATTTTGGGTCAACATGAAGGAGACATTTCAGTCTCAATGCCTTGCATCATCCGTAAAAGGAAAACACAATAAAAAGACAAATTAAAAAGAAAAATGGGCCGTTTGTGTCAACATGGAAGAGACATAGGTTGTCTCAATGCTTTGTGTCATCCCCAAAGGGAAAACACAAAACAAAAAAAAAGAAGAAAAGGACCTTTTGGGTCAACATGGAAGAGACATAGGGAATCTCAACGCTTTGCATCATCTCCAAAAGGAAAACCACAAGTAAAAGAAAAAGTAAAAAGGAAAAGGGACCATTTGGGTCAACATGGAAGAGACATAGGGAATCTCAACACTTTGCATCATCCCCAAAAGGAAAACACAAAAAAAAAGGAAAAAATAAAAGTAAAATGACCACTTGGGTCAATATGGAAGAGACATAGGGAATCTCAATTGTTTGTGTCATCCCCAAAAGGAAAACACAAAAAAAAAGCGAAAAAGAAAAGTAAAAGGAACAATTGGATCAACATGGAAGAGACATACAGTATCTCAACACTTTGCATCATCCCCAAAAAGGAAGAACACAAAACAAAAAAAGAAAAAGAAAAGGTAAAGTACAACATATAGAAGAATAGAGGTACAAATAGAGGAAGTGCACAAAGAGAGAGAGAGAACATCAAACATACATTACAGGGGAACACAATATGCACATAGAATCACACTAAAGAAAAGAAAAAGGAAAATGTAAAAGGATAGTATTGCAAATGCAAGTCAACCATTAACCAAGTTATTGGCTTCACAATCTCAAGTAGTATAAGCAGAAGGTAAATAATATAGCTAGGGGACTAGGAAAAATGCATTATTAGGATAAGGCTAACAACTTCTTGCCCCCACATAAGGAAAAAATGAGCCAAGGTAGGTGATGGGAAGGATCATGCAATAGTGAGAATATAAAATTCTACAACTATTGCATGATGAGGTTGGTGATAGAGTACTAGGGGATGATAAGATAACAATCGGTCACAATGAAGTGATACTTATTTAGTATGTCCTTAAATAACTGACATTCATCACTACAATGTCTAAGAACACGATGATATTTGCAATATGGTATGTTGGAATCTTTAGGACGGATGAACAATCTGTTTGAAGGTGGTAAGAGTATAAGGCCTCAGTTTAAAAGAATTTGTAGTTTCCTTTCACATTTAGGTGGTGGATGGAGAGGAAATTTGAGGTTTTTTAATTTGTAAGGTCGTTTGCATTTACTAGATTCACCTTTTTCATGGATTGAAGGAGGAAGAGGACCCATGGGGATCCTAGCATCTATGTCATTGGAATCATGTAGGGGTTGTTCACGTGGGAGGAGAACATTCAAATCAAGAGGGGAATCAAAGATCACCGTGCCATCATCCTAAAGTCTTCAATATTCAAAGGGAGGCTTGTTGCCACGAGGAGGATCTTGATACCCTAACCTTGTTGTGTTTTCATCTAATGGTTTTTGTTCTAAAAGTTGATGAATGTCATGTTCGATTGTTGCATCACATCCTTGTTTGCTTAAGATAGTAAAGCCTTTGGCATAATTTTCTTCAAGGTTAATTGGTGTATGTTATCATAAAATGGTTGAGGATATGGTTGTGTAGAGGAATTAGGTCCACTTGTTGGAGGGAACTTAGGTCTTGTATTCATTTCAGGATGTAAGTAATCAAACATTTCAAGAGGTGAGACAATAGGGAGATCTTGTGACTTTATGGATGGGTAAAAAGATGCATTAGCTTCAAGGTTATCAAGGCATGCATTTGAGAAATTATTCATGATATCATCATCTTCTCAAATGATGTCAACAACATGAGGAGGACATTCATGAGGAGTTAAAGGAGCATGAGGAAGCTCAAGGTCATTAGGATCACAACCAAAGGCACAATTTGACATGTCCACTAAGGATTTTAATGAATTCAAAAACTTATTAAAGAAAAAATCCATGATGACAAGGAGTGAAAGTAAAATAATACACAAGAAAGAAGACACAACAAAAAATCTGAAAAGTATGACAAAAAGTAAGAGCAAAAAATTGTAATGCAGAAAATGCCTAGAAAATGCCTAAAAATGCAGTTCAGAATGTGCAACTGGATTGATTCGCCCAAGGTGGAGAATGAGTCCAAGGGTGAAGTTTATTCATGATTTTTCAAAAAATTTAAAGTGATTTTTATGCTTTTTTTATGTAAAACTAATATGAAAATGTAGAATTTTAGTTTTTTTAATGTTTTGAAGTGCAAAAATGAAATCTATATGAGATATTCACTAATGCAATGTTGTAAATCCTAGGATGCAAAAACAATGCAAAGGATAATGAAAAAGCTAATGCTATATGTCCTAAGATGTAAATGTAGATGTAAATTAGAAATATAATGTGTCTAATATGCAGGTTCACCAAAATGAACCATAGATTTTATGAGGTGTGAAATGTTGTCTCTTTTGCTCAATTAGGGTCTTTCACCTAAAGGAAAGAGATAGATCCCACACCAAAAATCTTGGTGGTTCACTCAAATTAATGTATGTATGATGGAAATATACCTAAATAAAATGATATAGATGTAGAAAATTGATAAAATTGATTTATTATTTATGCAAAACCTAAGAAATATGAAGTGTTTGAAAACACAATGTGATATTCAGAAATGAACTAGAAAAATGCACAAATGAACTCATAACTTAATGAAACTAAGCAGAGTGCACCTAGAGATGAAATTTTGATGTTGGAAGGTTCTAGAATGCTACAAAAATCCCTATTTATGACTAGTGGGACTCATTCGCTACTGATGGCGAATTAGTCCCGCTTTTGGTAAACTTTGTTGAAATTGGTTTCTGATTGCTAGGAACTAAAAATTGAATAAAACAACTTTTCTAGCCTGATAGTAGGACTCATTTTCCACTGATGGTGAATCAATCCTCCCATAAAAATTATAAAAATATGAAGTCAACTTTGTGGGTCTAGATCTGCACTTGTCTTCTTGTCGGGTTGATAAAACCAAATCTATAGAAAATGGGTTGAAAGTTGTCTCCAAGCTTGAATTAGGGTTTGGTTGACTTGAATATATTTTATGAATTTTTGACCACTTTTAAACACCTATTTATTTGAAAAATCTTCCTACAAGACCTACAAACACACATGCAAAGAGGGGAAAAATGGTTAAGGGTTAGAGTATAGGGATTTTCCTTGGTAAAATCCCACTTTTGTAATCAAACCCTTGATAAAGAAATGAAATGAAATAGGAAAGGAATGATGAATAAACAACATGTAAGTGTCCTAAACTCACCAAATCCTTATTGTTGAAGTTTGAAGATGTGTCAATGGCTGCTCCTAGATGCTTAATAATTTCTTGATTGAATGATGCTATGATGCTTGAATGCTTGAATGAATGTATGAGATGATTAAATGAATATGATGAATGGGGTGTAAAATGGATGGAAAAAAACTTATCTATACACAATTATTCCCTAATTACCCAAAAATATAACATCATAGGCTAACATAAGGTCTTAATGAATAAACACCTAAAATAATTTTGAATTTATTTTGAATTTTGTGCCAAGAGGGACTCATTCGCCACCTATGGAAAATTGGTCCCACTCTAGGCTTGCAAGTGGGTGTTAGGAATTAGGTTTCTTTTAATGCTATTTGTTAGGTTTGTATTAAAAAACACAATTAAGGCCTATAAGTGCATAAGAAAGGTGTAATTAGTGATGAAAAGCCTAGAAAATTGTGAAAGCTTGTTACAAGACTTTACAACGCTTTGAAATAGGACTTGATAAGTGATCAAAAAATTATTTTTAGATGAATTATAATGAGAAGAGTCCAAAAAAGTGTATAAATGTGTTACAACACTTGACAAGACATCATAATTTGAATATTCAAGACCTAATGAGAATGCATAAGTTACATTGCAACATTAAATCCAAGAAAAATAAGCCAATCATCACAAGAGAAAGACCTAAATGACCATGAAAATGTCAAAGATCCATTTTTCTATGGTACAATTTAAATTAAATTTTGTGAAAGAAATATATGCATCACTTGAATTAGATTTTTGAAAGAGAACTTAGATTTGTGAAGGAAGGACAATGTATGATTTATGATCAAACTTGTGAAGGAAAGACTTACATCATTCAAAGTCAAATTTGTAATTATATTTGTTTGAAGAAGTAAACTATATTATTTATTGAATAATTTGAAGGTTGGTGCCTATCAAAGAAGAGATTGGTGTCTCTTACTAAGTTGGTGCTTAGTTGTGGGGATTGGAGTCTCTAGTGGGTTGGTGCTCACAAATTGTATAAGAGGGGGTTGGAGTCTCCTGTAGGTTTGTGCCTACAAAGATTATTAAAGAGATTTATATAAAAAAGTGACATTTTTCCATGGTTTTCTCTTGCGAGGGTTTCCACATAAATCATGTGTTCTTGTTGTGTTGCATAATTGTTAGATCCTATGTGAGTGATATTGAAATTGAAAACACACCATAATATTGAGAGGGGGGTGAATCAATATTCAATCAAATTTAAAACCCTCTAAAGAAAACTAAAACTTAAACTTTACAACATATGCATGAAAATGAAAGATAAAAACAATGCACAACACCACACAATACTACATGTACGCATAAAATCCCAAAGGGGAAAAAACACAATGAGAAATGATGCTAGGAGCTATTGTCCTAATCCAACCTCATAAATGAATAACAATTACAAATTTGTTTTAGGGATTCAACCCAAGGAAGCTACTACTCCCTGTAAAGGTTTTAGGGTCATTCCCAAGGAAGCTAAAATTCCATGCAAAATTGATTTTAGGGATACAACCCAATAAAGCAACTAATCCTTGAAATGAGAAAAAAATAGAAAATAATATAATGTGACAATATTTATACTATCTAAATCTGACAATACCTTCTCTCTTAATAATTGTAATTCTTCTTTGACAACGCTTCTATAAATTCTTCAAATATCTTCCTTTTTGTTTACTAACTCAATAATTTCAACCTTCAAGAAGGTTTTCCTTTGACTCACTACCTCCAACAAATAGTTAGGCACACTCTTGATTTCCATTTTGTCACAAAGATATGATCAAATTAAATCCAGACATAATCTATCACTTCTCTTTCTCTTTCAGTAACTTACATAAATGACATAGGAACTTTTAAAAATTTGTTTTTATTTTTATTAGTTGTTTTGTGATAAATTTTGGTTTGCATACCTATGTGGAAAGGAGGATAAAATCATATTTAAGTTAGTTATGAGAGAGTAAATCAAGAAACAATTTTTTTGTGTTAGTTCTTAGAACTTGCCAAGATAGGTGGGAAGAAAGGAAGAAGTTAACAAAAAAAAGAAAACAACAACAAAGAGGCATGGCATGGGAAATGAAGCTATTACAAGTGTGTGAATTGGAGTTGAAGTGATGAACTTCAAAAGTGCAAAATAAATAATGCCTAGAGTTGTTAATAACTTGTTGTTTTTTGTTTGTCTTGCTGACTTAATCAAAGAAAATGGGGTGTTGGTAGTTTTTGCGCAAACAATATAATATTTGGTGAAAATGAATTAGATCAAAGATTTGAAAGTTTCATATTCCCTTGCATATTAAACACGGTGGGTTATGTAATTTCCTTTTTTTTTATTTGTTGCTCAAAAGAAAGAGAGGGAAAATCTTGCTAGTTATTTTTATTTGTAATTATTTTAATTCCTCTCTACTAGTATTCACCAATTTTGATTGATTTTGGAAGAAAGTAATAAAATAATAGATAGGAAGATTGGTGTTGCTTTGTAAATTTTACTTTAAAAAAGAAAAACATATATTTTCTAGTGCTTGCAACCATCGATTTGGAAAATTTTCATTTGAATTTTAATCGTATCCATCATTTTTGGTATCAGAACCTAAAAGGTCTATTTACCCTATGGAATGTAATTCAAGTACTAAGTATTACTGAGCAAACTAAATCATATGTAGAACATGGAACAAAACAATAGAATAGGAATATATCATGTTTGAACATCAGATACTTTATTCATTATTAGAAGCATCACCATGTACAATCATAGAAGTATCAACAGTGCTATCAACCATGACTATTCACACATATCCCTTTCCTGACTACAACAACTAACTACATATAACGTTTGGCAGTAGTTAAGTAACCAACTGGCATGACGTTTCATAACAACAATTATCACTAATAGGGACTTGATTACTCGAAAGTACATGACATGTATTATTCCCACTAACTATAGTTTTATTAGCAAATGGCTGACTATGACACTACAACAAAAGTAAATATATACTACTTACAAGGTTTGGGAACTGGAAGTTGGTACACTCATAGGATTTTGAAAATTATGTGTGTTAGAGTTTGATAGGTTAACAAGAAGAACCTAGGTACCAAAATATTGGGCAAAGGAACATGGGAGAAGCCTTAGGTGAGGCATCGAGAATCCAAGAAGAAGGATATAAAGATGCAAAATTTAAAGTGGAATGGAGATATGACAAAGTTGAGAAGATATTTAGAAAAGTGTAAGCTCATGGTGAAGTAGTGGCTTGTGGAAAGAAGTAAATAATATGGTTGGTGTTGGTCATTGAAAAATAAATTGAAGTGGCATATGCAGATGATTGTTTAGAAAAGAAGAGGGCAAAATATGGATGCCTTAAAAAGAGTAGATGAAAGAGGTTTAGATATCTAAGAGTTTCCAAGTGAGCAATGTGCATTAGAAGAGGTGCAAAAAGTTCTCACTAAAGAGAACATAAGGAAAAGAAATGGAAAGCAAGAGTGGAAAGCAAGTTATGATGAAGGATTGAAGAATGAAGAGTAAAAAAAGGAGCGGATGTGGAAGGAAAATAAATGAATGGTGAAGAAATTGGAAATATAGAATTTTAAGAAGGTGTAGCAAGTGCAAAAGATTTATGGGCATGGTTTTTAGCGATAGAACAAGAGTGGATGGAGAAGCTTGCTAGTGAAGGCATGAAGACAAATGGGACAATGAATGATACATAGATGGACTTAGTAGTTCATGATAAATAATTTGTTGCAATGAAAAAGAATATTGACATAATTTTGCAAGCAGCTTGGAAGAAGCTTAAGGAGCACACATGCAAGGTAAATGGTAAGAAATTTGTTTATGATGATTTTAGTAATGATTCTTTTAAATCTTTGAATAAAATTGTTGACGGGAAGTGTTTAAAAGAAGATGAAAATGACATATATGAACATGAGATGGAGTTTTGGAGGCTTGTAGATGAAAATAACATGAGAAGGAGAAGATACAAAAAGAAAAATAAAAACAAACTTTGTAAAAATAGATTGAACACTTGGAAATTATTCTAGAGTGATGTTGGAAGACACAAAAGAAAAGAATAGAGAAATGTTTTCTAATTAGTGATCTCATGTGTGGGAGTACATGCTTTCTTTTATCTCCTGGGGAGCCTGATGTATGAGCTTTTAAAATTTTGGTTTTATTTTTATTTGTTGTTTTGTGGTGCTATATTTTGGTTTCCATACTCATGTGGAAAGGAGGATAAAATCAGATTTAAGTTAGTTATGAGAGAGTAAATTAAGAAATAGTTTTTTGTGTGTTAGTTTTCAGTTGCTAAGATAGGTGGGAAGAAAGGAAGCAATTAACAAAAAAAGAAAATAGTAGTAAAGAGGCATGTCATGGGAAATGAAGCTATTACAAGTGCGTGGATTGCAACTGTAGTGATGAACTTCAAAAGTGAAAAATAAATAATATATGGAGTTGTTAATACCTTGCTATTTTATTTTTGTCTTGCTGACTTAATCAAAGAAATTGGGGTGTTGGTAGTTTTCTATGTAGGCAATAAAATATTTGGTGAAAAAGAATTAGATGAGAGCTTTGAAAAATCCATATTCCCTTGCCTATCAAACACGATGGGATGTGTAATTTCCTTTTTATTTATTTTCTATTCAAAAGAAAGAGTAGGGAAATCTTGATAGCTATTTTTATTTGTAATTGTTTTAATTCCTCTCTACTAGCATTCACCAGTTTTGATTGATTTTGGAAGATAGTAATAAAATAATAGATAGGAAGATTGGCATCACTTTGTAAATTTTTGTTTCAAAAAGACAAATTTGTATTTGCTAGTGCTTGTGGCCATCAATTGGTGGGTTTGCATTTGAATTTGAATTGTATCCATCAATAAAAATCATAATGCATTACACATCCTCGACTCAACTTCCTTGACACACAACCTAGATCAACTAGGTTTACAATATATACATGATATTACATTGATTACATTATATATGTCAGCCTACAACAAAAATATTGCAATTTACAAGTCGGCCAAAGATGAACAACAACATGAGACATTTATCTATTATCTAGGGAAAGACTCAAAATAGACTACATGCAACACCAGGAAGAGGAACACACCTTGTGTTGAGAGGGAAAGTGTCCTATTTCTACCACTCCTAAATTACCCTTTTTCCTCCATTTCTATTACTCTTCTTACCCTTCATGTCATTAGTTACCTTAAGAATATAGAGATATTTAATAAATTGTAAAGCAATTAGAACTACTAAGTCTATTGAGAACTATAATGATGCTATTTTGTTTCAATGGCTAATATGGCAAGAGATAATTAAGGGTATCTAGAAAAATAAGGTGGGATTGCAACTATCTAAGCATGTGGATGAGGAAGTGGGTTACCAGTTGTTTCCAAAAAATGTTGTTTAAAACTACTTTATGTTAATTATGACTGTTGTAATGTTGCGGGCAATGACCTATGTTCTATCTTTATTGAATTTTGGTTTGTTAGCTGTAGGCCCAAACAAGTCATTTTCATATCAATTTTGGACAATAGTAGTTATAAGACTTTATATATATGTATTCCTTGAAAACAAAATGGTAATTGACATGAGCTATGCTTCATTTTGATTATATTTGAAAGGTATTGTGTATGTGCATGATTAGATTGGCGTAAATAAGAGTTCTTACTTCATCACTAGGTGAACCAAGGAGGTAGGGCCTACTTCTTGGGTTACTCGATGATTTTACCAATTGATTTATTTTGGTAATGTGTGATTCAATTTTCTTGCATAGTGGTTTAATGTTGTGTGTGTATTTAATATTATGATATTGTTATTTGTAATCTGGTTAAGCACTGTTTATCACTGAACAAGATAGTTACATTAGTTATTAATAAATTCTAGCAGTGTTAATTTATTTATTTGAAGCTTTTATTGTGAGTTTAATTTTGGATGTTCACATTTTCATTTGTAGATTATGACAATTCCTTTCACTATTGTTTTCACTTTTCCTCTTACAAAATAGAAGTAGGAACATTGAACCAAATTTCTAGTTAGATAACTATTGTGTGTTCTAGTTGCATTTCATACTTGCTTAATTTACTACTTTTAGCCCTTAGGCATAGATGTTCTCATGATGTCTTTGATTTCTCATAAAGGTCACCAAAATTCTTAACCTCATTCATGAATGCCTAAAATTCCCTTGAAAATTTTAACTTGTTGTCCTTGTCATCCTTTCATGAAGTTCTAGAAGTTTTGGTCATTCAAGGAACAAAGGCCTTCATTTTATGGTTCAAAATTTTCCATAACTGCAATCTTATGGGTTGAAAACCTCCCTTATCTCAAGTTATAATCTTGTGGAATCTTTATTGTCTCTCAAACTAATGATAAGTTCCATCAAACTGATTGTTTAACCCCCTTTTCCATTTTTTCATGCCCTGTTATGTGTGATTGTCATAACAACAAGCTACTGGCCTATTAGTTTTCCTTGACCGTGATTTCATCAATTGATTGTCACCAAAACTTGATTTTCCCTTTCTTGGTTATTTGATAATTCCCTTTACACAATATTCTTAAGTTTAAGTTCATCATGGCTATCAAATATGCATATATCTATGTTCATTATCATTGAGAACCTCTTTGCTCTCTAAAATTTCCTCCACATTACCATGAAATATTCTATGAAATTATCACCTAGAAAACTCTTGACATATTGTCATATGTTCCTTGTCTATGGATATGTGTTCCATTTTCTATCCATCTATACATTATGATTGTATTCATGCTTTATTTTCCACTAGCAAGGGTTTTCCATAATTTTATTTGAGTTGTAGGCTCTATGCACTTCCATGACTATCATGGCATCTTGTTTTCACAGCTTTGTTATTATAATTTCCCTCTTTATATCGCTCTATGCTAGTTTTTGGTTCATTTATAAATCCCTATTAAACATCACCCATGGTTGGTAGGTCATAAAATGCTTTGAAAGGAATCATAGATTCCCCATTGTGCTCTAGTAAGTGTTCAGACCATAAGTACTCTTAAAGGGAAACCTCTAAACTAAAGACCTAACTTTTATATGCCCAAAATTTCCTTCCTATTGTTCAATTCTTATAGAGAGTTAACTTAAATATACCCTTCCACAACCTCAACTAACATTTTATATCAAGCTTTGAATCTATGATAAACCTACTCAAATGAGTTATGGGGATCAAAATAGACTTTCTTAAATTTCTTCATGTCTTCAAAGCTTTCAAAGTTGAAGACAAATGCAAACCCACTAGAACTTTGAGAAATTTTATTTCCTTTTATTTCCAATTGATGTCTGAGTTTGATTGGGCTTACTTGTTAATACTCACTTCATGTTGTATTATGATTGCCCTCCTCCATGCCTTTTCTTACCCATGATTGTTTATTTCACTAGCTTCAACAATCTGAACTACTCATTTTAACTGCCTTTGTTTCTTCATTGTATTATTGATTGTATTTTAACTATTGTCTCTGTTTATCTCATATTTGACAACCTCAAAGAAAATATTTTTAACTGTTATCTTCTAGGTTTGTTCACTTTGCATTTGTTCTAAATAGATTGTATATTCTCAAATACCCTTTACCAATTGGACTATCAGTATCATTTGTATTGCTCCATTAGTTTCCATATCACTTGTTCTTGTAGTTAACTCTATTGACCACCTATTAATGTCCTCTTATCATTGTATTTGACTTCACCTTCAAGTATACCCTTATTATTTTCTCACATACTCTATCCACTTGACTTGGAATTACAGTATCTATTTCTAAGATTGTCCTCATGTCTTATCACTGGCCTTGTTAGGATGGATGTGTTGATTGGAAAATACTCTCTCAAATCATATGAACATAAGGATTGAAGTTAACTTTATGATTATATGAAGGGTTTTCTCTCAAATCTTTAACAACTATCATTCTTAGGATCCTTTTAAGGTAATTATACTTTCATAAAGAACATAGGCTACTATTCTTTGCATGACTATGACAAACTTATCCTCATCTCTTCATGGAATATTATCTTTCATCTTCTTGTTACAACCTTGTCATATCTTGAGAATCATTGATAACACTTGTTCTTTTAGCATTATATATTCTCTAACATGATATTGGACTATCACTATAGTACTCTTCTTTATAAGACTGAAACCCTATGTCTAATCATTTATAATGGTTGTTCATATTCTCCTAATTGTCACCTATACTAGCCTTTTAATTTAATGCTAGTCCTTTGGTCACTATACCCTCATGATATTATTCACATCTCTTAGAAATTTCCTCTTTTATTTGATGACTTTGTCCTTATATTAAGCTTTGTCATTGGGTTTCTATTCTCATGTCAAGTTTGTCACAAAATGCTACCAACCTTGAACTTCATTTTTATCACATCCATCCATCTTTCATCTCATTTATATATTCTATTTCTTATTCTATCATAGGAATCCACCTTCTGCAGAACCCTCTCATCATTCTTCCTAACTAAAAATTGAAATAAGGGTATCCATTAATTATCTATAGTTGATAGTAAAGAAAATATCATCTTCAACTATCTTGTTGGTGCTATTAGAATGAAGCCTAAACATTATCATTTGGAAAACCCTCTAGATCAAGCTTCCAAAGTATAGAGTTGGACATGGTTATAAAGATTAATAATGAAATTCTTGATCTTTGGTTTGAACAAAAGGTTTGTATCCTTCATATGATATGCAAAGATGATCCTCATACATTACAATTAACCCCTTTACTTTATTATTTTTCACCATTTTATATGATCAAGGAAGAGATATATAAAGGAATGAAATGTTAGAAACCAAGATCTGATTGCAAACTAGAAAAATCACCTTCCACTGAAGAGAAAAAAGAAAAAGCAGAGATTTGCAAAATATGTGCAAATTGATATATTTGAAGTACCAAATATTACAAGAGATAATTTGATTTATAAAAGAAAAGATGCATAAACCTAATCTTATCTTGAGCAACAAGATAGCTCAATAAGATAAAGATAAGAACCTATAACTTAGGAATTAAATATGCCTAAGTAAACTTATGCAAATGTGTAATTAAATATTAATTACACCAACATGAAAGGTCTGCCATAATGCATGGTATGAGAAGGTTATGACTGTCTTATGGCTATGAATTTCCTTAACACTACTACTTCCTTGTTATCAATCATTTATTTACTAATAAACCTTATTGGTCTCTATCATACTATGGGTTATTGTTTATTTTCTCACCATACTTTCATGCTATTACTCATCTTCATATTAGGAAATATTTTCATGTGCTTTGAAATTAATCCTTGTTTTATCATGATATGTTTCATTATTGAATGCCTTAGCTCTATAAAATACTAACATATCACACTTGGATTGTCAATACCCTATAACATTTGCTCATCCTCTATGCAATCAACCCCATTGTCACTTCACATGTTAATTCATCCTTTGATGACTATAAAAAATGTTGGTTATCCTCTTGAAGAGATCCTCCCTTATACATAAGACATTGTCATACTCCTTCAAATATTTAACATGTAATTATGTTGTACTTTATAATATCCCATCAACTAGAATTTGTAGACTTTTGGGTGAGATTGAGTTGCTATTGTGGTGGGATATTCTGATGGGACAGATGATTGCCATATCTTAATCCCGCTAAGCTTAGGATATTTTCATGCATCACACTCGAAACTCCACAATCATTTGTAAATGACTACAAAAAAGGGATAAACCATAATGGTAAAAAATACCATTAGCTCACCCATGGTATTTTTGCAAATCTATAGCTTCAAACTAACTACAAATTCCATACTAGAGACCATTGAAAGAGCATAGTACTTTATTTAGATCTATGACATTCAACTTTCTCAATATGAAGTCAAATGAAGGGAGTGGTAAACATGGAAATGATCTTCTAGACATATGAAATAAAGAATACTCCCTTGAGTATCCTACTTAGTGATCCTTGAAAACACCCTTGTGCATTGGAAACATGAGCATCTTGAAAACCTTCACTTCTTTCTCTCGACTGGAAGGTTCTATGGCCATACTATTGGGTTGTGTATTCTTATACCCTAAATCTAGAGTTTCATGAAATAGTACAAAAGAACCTCCCATCTATCATCTACCATTTACTCTTTTATGTGTCATTTCCTGTCATGCTCTATAATTATCCTTTGGCAATGTACCATAGAAAAATGGATCATTGAAATTTTTATGGTCTTTTAAGTCTTTCTCTCATGATGCTTGATCTATTTTTCTTTGATTTAATGTTGCAATGTACCTTCTACATTCACATGAAGTCCTAAAAATTCAAATTATGATGTCTTGTGAAGGTGTTTTGAAGTGTTGTAAAACATTTCAACACTTTTCTAGACTCTTTTCATTACAATTCACCTAAAAATTACCTTTTCATCACTTATCAAGTCCTATTCTAAAGTGTTATAAAGTCTTGTAACAATATTTTATGCCTTTCTAGGCTTGATTTCACTATTTAAACCTTTCTTATGCTTTATTTGACCCGTCTATGCACTCATAAGACTTAATTAAGTGTATTTTGATTGTAAACCTAAAAAAAACATTAAATGAAAGATAATTTCTAACACCCACTTACAAGTGCAAGGTGGGACCCATTCGCCATGGGTGGCGAATGAGTCCCTCTTAGCTCCAAATTCAAAATAATTCAAAATTTCTTTCAGTTTTTAATTAAAAAGACCCTATGTCAACCTGTGATGTTGTATTATTGGGTTAATAGGGAATAATTGTGTATAAATAAGTGTTTTTACATCCATTTTAACCCCAATTCATTTTATTTCATCCTCACCATTCTTTCACTAATTCATCCAAGCATTCAATCAAGAATTCAAACACTTTGCATCATTCAATCAAGCATTTATCAAGTATCTTGGAGTAGCCATTGACATATCTTTAGATTTCTTCAACAAGGTTGTGGTGAGTTTAGGATATTTATATGCTATTTTTTCATCTTCCTTCTTCATTTCATTTCATTTCTTCATTAAGGGTTTGATTACCAAAGTGGGATTTGACCAAGGAAAATCCCTATAACTTAATCCTTAACTATTTTTCCCATTTTGCATGTGTGTTTGTAGACTTGTGTATGCATATTTTTCAATCAATTAGGTGTTGAAAAGTGGAAAAGAAGTCAAAAAAGTGTTTTAAGTCAACTACATCCTATTTCAAGCTTGGAGACAACCTACAGTTTGTTTTCTGTAGATTTGACTCCGTCAACCCAACAAGAAGACAAGTCCAAATCTGGTGCTACAAAATTGATCCTTAATTTCACAGAATTTTGGGAGAGGACTAATTCACCACTAGTGGTGAATGAGTCCCACCTTAAGGCTAGAAAACTAGATTTTGTCAAATTCTAGATCCTGACAGCTGGAAATCAGTTTTCAGGAGTTTTTGCCAGTAGCAAGACTGATTCGCCATTAGTGGCAAATGAATCCCACTGGTGATTTTCATTGATTTCTACCAGCATTCATACCATTCTAGACTCAACATTCATTTTCCAGGTGCACTCTGTTCAACCTTCTTTCAATTTTGTTTTACATTTGTTCATGTTTTAGTTCATTCTTACATATCACATTATGTTTTCAAAAATTGCATATTTCTTAGGTTTTGCATTCATAATTAGTCAATTGCATTGCTTAGTTGCATTTAGATCATTGTATTTAGTCTCAATTCCATCTTACATTTCCTAATTTGAGTGAACCACAACAATTTTGTGTGTCCATCTCTCTCCTTTTAGGTGAAAAACCCTAAGAGTGGAAGAGAAGCCCATAGACATTATCAAAATTGTTGGTTCATTTTGGTGAACCTACATATTGAGAACTTTGTATTTATAATTTCAATTGCATATTTCATCCTAGGTTTCATTTGCATCAATATTCAATTAGGTCTTGCTTTTTTTTTGCATTAGTAAAGACTCATTTAGATTTCATTTTTTCATATCTAATCATTCAAAAATTGAAAATCTACATTCACATCCTCAATTGGCATTTGAAAAGCATTAAAATCACTTTGAATTTTCTAAAAAAAATAAAAAATTCTCATAATTGGACTCATTTTCCACCCCTGGGAAAATCAGTCCACTTGCACATTTCAAACAACATTTTCAAGCATTTTCTGTGTATTTCCTACATTGTAGTTTTCTGTAGTTGCTTTCTGTTTTACTTTTCAAATTCTCTATTTTCTTCTATTTCTTGCATCTTAGTTTACTTTTATCATGGCTTTCTCTTTTAACAAGTTTTGGAATTCATTGAAATCCTTAGTAGACATGTCCAATTGTGCCTTGGCTATGATCCTAATGACCTTGAGCTTCCTCATGCTCCTTCAAATCCTCATGATTGTCCTCCTTGTGATGTAGACATCATTGGAGAATATGATGATAACATGAAAAAGTTCTTAAATGAATGTCTTGATAACTTTGAAGCCAATGCATCATTTTATCCATCCATGAAGCCACAAGATCTTCCCACTGTTGCACCTCCTGATTAGTTTGGATACTTATATCCTAAAATCAATGAAGGACCTAAGGTCACTCCATCAAGTGGACCTAGTTCCTCTAAACAAACACATTCTCAACCATTTTATGATAAAAAATTTAAAAACACATTAATCAACCTTGAAGAAACTGTGATAGGTCGAATAGAGGTGTTTAGAAAGCAAGCAACAAGCCAAAGAGTGCAAATAAACAACTTAAAACAACCTACACTTCAAGATTAGCCTAAGTTAGAAACAAAACAAGACAAAGCCACAAAATGGAACTTTATACCTTGCGTTGAGTCGATCCTTTGGTTGGCCCTTCGATCTTTGATGTGTATGCTCCTTGGATGGCGAGATGCAAGCTAGATGAGGATGTGAAGATGGATGCAAGTGGATGAAAATGTGAAAATGGCTAAGTAGAGGTTGAGAAACAAAACTGCAAGAGTTTGGCTAGCACAAATGATCTCTCCAAAATGAGAGAAAAGAGGGGGTATTTATAGGTTTTAGAGGAAATCCCTATAGGGGAAATGGGCAGGTTTGGGATTGGTCCACCCAAATATCCAAGATGTAGGGCTAAAGGGTGAGTTGAGAACTGCACAAGCCCTCACATCTTGACATGTGGCATGTGAGATAGCCCTAAAGGTGGGGGAGTGGACATGAGGTGGAAGGGCAGTACATGACATGGAGAATTTCAAGGTACCTTGGGATTTGGACAAGATCTCCTCATAAAGAGGATTACTTGTTCCAGCATGGGAGGACAAGAGTGGGGAATTAAAAATTCCTCAAATATTCTCATGGGAGATGGGAAGAATTTTTAAATTCCAAAGGTGCATTAGAGGGATTAAAGGTGAATTAAAAGAAATTCACATAGGGAAGGAGATGCCTTGTCAAAAAGAAAGGTAAGCATTTAAGAAGGGTTGACTAAGGACCACATGTCTTAAGGACATAGGGGGAAGAATTTAATATTCCTTGGAAGGATAAAAGGGTAGAATTCCTTGAGGGGTTGAATTAGGCGTGAGGGGTTAGGGATGGTTAGATGGCTAGAGATTAGGGCTGGCACAGGTTGGAGGGATGAACACACGGCATCTAATATCAGGATTAGGCATGTGCACAGTATGACAAGACAGATGAATTGGAATGAGATAAAAATGATGGAGGATGGCGAAGAATTAAATAAATGGGAATATTTATTTAATTCAATTGATAGAAGGAGGATTAAAGATATAAGGTATTATTGATTAAATACCTTAGGGATTTGGCAGAATTAAAGATATTAATTAAATAATAGCATTATTACTTAATTAAAGAAAATAAGATGAAAAGGGATGAATTTGGATAAATTAAGTGTCCAAATTTAGACATCTACATTTTGCCCCTCTTTGAAATGGTGTTAGCAGCATCACAAGAAATGTCGCTATAGAACCTAGAAGAAGATGGTTAGGTGGGAAAAGATGCTGATCATTCAAAGGTAGGAAGGGAGATGGGTGAGGGAAAGATGAGAAAGTTAGGGATGATGGATGCCCTGGGAGGAACATGCGGTTCAAGAGAACAGGGGTGTACCTGCCGAAATGAATGAATGATACAAGGGGAGCTGAAGATGATTACGAAGTAAGCGATATATGGAAAGGTGGAGGTATGAAGATGAAATACAATCTAAATACAAGAAATTTTTCATCATTGAACTAGCGATTTTTTTGCTATAGCAGAGACACAAGGCATGAGGTATGAGGCGAGGAAGGATTAGTGTAGAATATAAAACAACATAACAAACAAGAAGGCTATCCCAACACCCCAAGGTCACGGTGACCTTGGTCGGGCCAGGTATTGGGATAACCACAAGCACACAAGGATGCCCCAGCGTATCACAAAACCTCAGGGATCTTGGTGTGTACTACGTGGGACAACCGAGAAGACAAACAAAAGATCAAGATACACCCCTATGTTGACAAGTCAAAGCACACCATGATATGATGGATCAAGGCGACAATGACAAGTGATGATAGGGAGCTTAAATGATAAACAAAAGCCAAAAGCATGAAAAGATCACAATTAATTTCAAATGTCCTTTGCCATAGGATCAATCAAGGGGATGGATGGGATTGATGAGGTCTGTTAGGAAGGATGCATCCTGTTGAGACCGATGATGGATATTAAATTAAAAGATTGATATGACGTAGGATATTCAGAGCTGATTGGATTTGATGATACAAGTGAATTTCATTTGTTAAGATCTAGCTAGATAAGGGCATAGCTTGATGACGTGACACAAGAGACATGACACAAGACTGACACAAGACAGGGGCTAACACATCCTAGTGACCTAGGGGCTCGGGGGCTGATCAAAGATTAGCCTTGCTTACGTGGAAGCGCAGAGCCCTCGTAGTTCGACAAAAGGATGATGATAGACCATGATGGAGATTTTGATGGATGACTAAGATAGGATGGAGACCAGGAGAAAAGGGGAAAATATAGATTGATGATGGATGGAACCCCGGGGGTGGATCAAATGATCGACCTTGCCTACGTGAAAGCGCAGGGGCGACGTAGTTTGACATAAGGCCAAAGACAAATGATGATGAAAGATGATGAGATAACCCTAGGTAAGGGGATAAAAGGATTGGACCGACACGATGGGACGAGATAGATGAATGATGAAGTGATA
>VDFB02000002.1:226856809-226975453 GCA_007258455.2 Sequoia sempervirens
ATTAGTAGAAACGGGTATGGTCAACAAAGTCTTCTACTCTAGGATGCACATGGTTTCTAAGGAGTCCTCGATATACACCCGGTACGTGAGGCCCAAACCGTGAACACCAACCCGTTACAAGCGTGAGTCGAGAACCTTAGCGAGATACTAGAGGCTCGGACCAACTCTTCACGTCATCCTGACGCTTCGCCAATTACAACGTGGTTGGATTGGGGTACAGCTTTCGCTCTCCCCCCTTTATATACCCTGCCGGTACGCGTGGTTGGAATCGTCCCTTGGGGTGATGAAATCCCCAAGCAGGTCCCGCTAAGAAAGTGAAAAATAGGTGACTCAAAAGGACTTGGAAAGCTACGATTTCTCGTCACCCAAGATCGCCAAATGGCGCAAGGGGATTGGATACGTGAAATAGCCTTCCCAAACACGCCAAGCAAGGTTTATTGACACCCCTTTAATTAAACTATGTTCCTATTTTACCAAAAGACAATTCAGGAAAACTAGAAATTTTTTACCTTCTGGAGGACAGGTCCGCCACTCTGCAAGGACAGATCCGCCACTCTGTTAGGCCCAGTCCGTCACTATAGGACAGATCCGCCACCGGAGGACAAATCTGCCACCCTGTCAGGACAGGTCCGCCACTGCGGGACAGATCCGCCACTGCCAGACAAATCTGCCACCCTGTTAGGACCAATCCGCCACCTCTGGACAGATCTGCCACTCTGTCAGGACCAATCCACCACTCTGCAACCTGGACCTTGAAAAATGCAAAAAATAGCAAACGTGAAGAAAATAGACCTGTTTGTGGGTCCCACCGGGCGTGCCAGAAATGTGATAGGTCGAATAGAGGTGTTTAAAAAGCAAGCAACAAGCCAAAGAGTGCAAATAAACAACTTAAAACAACCTACACTTCAAGATTAGCCTAAGTTAGAAACAAAACAAGACAAAGCCACAAAATGGAACTTTATACCTTGCGTTGAGTCGATCTTTTGGTTGGCCCTTCGATCTTTGACATGTATGCTCCTTGGATGGCAAGATGCAAGCTAGATGAGGATGTGAAGATGGATGCAAGTGGATGAAAATGTGAAAATGGCTAAGTAGAGGTTGAGAAACAAAACTGCAAGAGTTTGGCTAGCACAAATGATCTCTCCCAAAATGAGAGAAAAGAGGGGGTATTTATAGGATTTTTGGGAAATCCTAGGAGAAATGGACGGTCAAGATTGATCCACCAAATATCAAGATGTAGGGCTAAGGTGAGTTGAGAACTCACAAGCCCTCACATCTTGACATGTAACATGTGTGATAGCCCTAAAAGGTGAAGTGGACATGAGGTGGAAGGAGAAGGACATGACATGGAGAGGGGTACAAAGTACCTTGGGATTGGACAAGATCTCCTCATAAAGGAGGTACTTGTTCCCATGTGGGAGAGAGGACAAGTGGGGAATTAAAAATTCCTCAAATATTCTCATGGGGAGATGGGAAAGAATTTTAAATTCCAAAGGGTGCATTGGGGGATTAAAAGGTGAATTAAAAATTCACATAGGGAAGGGAGATGCCTTGTCAAAAAAGAAAGGCATTTAAGAGGGTTGACTAAGGACACATGTCATAAAGGACATGGGGAAGAGAAAAGGAATTTAATATTCCTTGGAAGGATAAAAGGAATTAAAAATTCCTTGAGAGGTTGATTAGGCTAGCTGATGAGGGGTTAGAGGATGGTTAGATGGCTAAGAGAGATTAGAGGCCAACTTGCAAAAGTTGGAGGATGTGACACATCCTAATCAAGGATTAGGCATGTGCACATCCTAATGATAGGATTAGAAGATGGATTAGGATAAGATAAAAATGATGGAGGATGTGACATGAAAGGAATTAAATAAATGGAATATTTATTTAATTCAATTGATGGAAGGAGGATTAAAGAGATAAGGTATTATTGATTAAATACCTTAGGGATTTGGTAGAATTAAAGATATTAATTAAATAATAGCAGTATTACTTAATTAACGAAAAATAAGAAGAAAGAGGATGAATTTGGATAAATTAAGTGTCCAAATTTAGACATCTACAGAAACATATGGAGAAGGCTTTACTATCTTAAGCAAACAAGGGTGTGACACAACAACCAAACATAACATTCATCAACTTCTCAAACAAAGACCAACATAAGAAAACACAATAGGACTAGTATATCAAGATCCTCCTCATGCTGATAAGCCTCCTTTTGAATATTGGAGACTTCACTATGATGGTACAGTGATCTTTGATTCTCCTATTGACTTGACCATTCTCCTTCCGCATGAAAAACCATTACCCGATTCTCATAACAAGGATGCTAGGGTCCCCATGGGACCTCTTCCTTCAAATGAAAACAACCTTACAAATTGAAAAAACTCAAGTTTCCTATCCATCCACCACCTGAATGTGAAAGGAGACTTCAATTGATTTTTAGAAAAGGCCTTATAGTCTTACCACCTTCCAATAGGTTGGTTATCCATCCTAAAGATTCTAACATACCATATTGAAAATATCATCGTGTTCTTGGGTACCAAACCAAAGAATGTTAGACATAGAAGGACATACTAGACAAGTATCACTTCATTGATACAAATTGCTTTCCTATCATCACTTAAAAATCTAATCATTTCCTCATGCCATAGTTGTAGAATTTCCATTCTCACTATTGCACGCTCTTTCCCATCACCCACCTTGACTCATTCTTTCCCTGCACTTAGTAGGGGAAAGAAGTCATTAGAATTATCCTTGTAATGCATTTATCTTTGTCTCTTAAATATGTTATTCAACTTTTTCTTATATTACTTAAGATTGTGAAGTCTATAACTTGGTTAATGATTGACTTACATTTGCATTACTAGCTCCTTTTATATTTATATTTTATATTTTTTCTTGTATGTGTGTATTATGTTCCCCCATAATGTGTGTTTGATGTTCTCTCTCTCTCTCTATACACTTCCTATATTTTTACCTCTCTTCTTCTCTATGTATTACATTGCCTTTTTTTCGCTTTCTTTTTGTGTTTTCCTTTTGGGAATGACACAAAACATTGAGATGCCCTATGTCTCTTCCATGTTGACCCAAAAGGTCCTTTTTATTTTTTTCCTTTTTTTTTGTGTTTTCCTTTTGGGGATGATGCAAGGCGTTGAGATGCCCTATGTCTCTTCCATGTTGACCCAAATGATCCCTTTTCCTTTTATACATTATCTTTTTCTTTTGTTTTCCTTTTGGGGATGACATAAGGCATCAAGACCGAAATGTCTCATTCATGTTGACCCAAAAGATTTTCCTTTTCTCTTTCTTTTTTTGTTTTCTTTTTGTTTGTGTTTTCCTTTTTGGGGGCAATGCAAAGCATTGAGACTGCAATGTCTCTTCTAGGTTGACCCAAAACAAAATTTCCTTTTCTTTTGTTTTCACTCTCTTTGTGTCATTCTTCTAGTTCTATGTATTTGGGGAATGATGGAAATTATGAGATGTTTCACAAAAAAAAAATTGTAGCAACAAACATACTGACCCTAAATCCATAGATCCCTTATGTGTTTGGTGTGTTCCTTTCTGAGGGGAAACTCCCTTTCTTTTGTTTTCTTTTTCATTTACATGACACAACCTTACTTAGAAATGTATGACTTGGCATAGGGACTTTCCAAGTTGGCTCTCATGTCTTGTTTTCTTTTTGCATTTTTCCTTCACTATTTTAAAGTAATTGCTCTCAAAACGGTGTGTAGCAATTCTTGTAAAGTGGGGGGCATACATTGGCCTAATTCATTCCCATTCTTGGTTCTTAGTGTAGCCTTTTTCATTTCATATGATGTGTTTGTCACTTTATATATGACATTGGGTGTGATGTCCTTCACAAGTGTGATCTCTCTTAGCATATTACATTCCTCTTAGTGGCCTGATGCAATGCACTGCATCCACTAAGTTGTGAATATTCTATTCTTTGATTGGTCCTCTCTTGGAGACATTAGACACAATGTTCCCTAAGTGACATACCTTGCATGAACTTAAAAAGACTCCTTTGAATATCTTTTACATTTTACATTTTACATCCTTACCACCGTGCATAACGCAACTTGCATGCCTATGGTACCTTCCTCTTTATTCACGAGTTCTACGCATATGAAGCTTTGCTTGTCTCATGAAGTGTGAACTGAAAATTTCCCTTGTGGTGCCTTGTTAAAGATATTAGGAGGTATAACTTTGATATGGTTGAGTGGGAAACCCATTCAACAGCATGACTTTCCCCATAGCCACCTATGTGTTTGTAAGTGCATACCAACTAGTGTATGTTTCTCAAATTTTGGGCCTTCTCACCTGATGGACCGCCATGAGTTTCATTACCCCATAGTGAGTATACATTCTCTTTTTTAGACAAGTAACCTAGATCTAATCCACAACTAGTTGGAAAAATGATCGAAGCTTAGTCTGATTCTCCCTTTTCTTCATATGTGTGTGTTATTTGTTCTTATATTTAGTTTTCCATGGGATATCCATCCTAGGGGCTTGATCATCCCTCTTGATTGTTGTTATTCCATCTTGCTAGCATAAGCACATTTTTGTGGCTACTTTAGTGTAAGTTTGAAGCAAGTTCATCCTCCCACCTAAGTGGGGGCTAAATGTACCATAGAAAAATAAATAATTCACATTTTCATGGTCTTTTAAGTCTTTCTCTCATGATGTTTGATCTATTTTGCTTTGATTTAATGTTGCAATATAACTTCTGCATTGATATTAAGTCTTAAAAAATTCAAATTATGATGTCTTGTGAAGGTGTTGTGAAGTTTTGTAAAACATTTCTACACTTTTCTAGAATATTTTCATTACAATTCACCTAAAAATCACCTTTTCATCACTTATCAAGTCCTATTCTAAAGTGTTGTAAAGTCTTGTAACAAGATTTCACACTTTTCTAGGCTTAATTTCACTATTTACACCTTTCTTATGCTTTATTTGACCCCTTTATGGACTCATAAGAGTTAATTAAGTGTATTTTTGAATGTAAACCCAACAAACAACATTAAATGTAAGATAATTCCCGACACCAACTTACAACTTGTCCAAGGTGGGACCCATTCGCCATGTGTGGTGAATGAGTCCCTCTTGGCTCCAAATTCAAAATAATTCAAAATTTCTTTTGAGTTTTTATTCAAAAAGACCTTATGTCAGCTTGTGATGTATTATTGGGTTAATAGGGCATAAGTGTGTATAAATAAGTGTTTTTACATCCATTTTAACCCCAATTCATCTTAGTTCATCCCCCCATTCTTTCACTAATTCATCCAAGCATTCAATCAAGCATCAATCAAGCATCTTGGAGTAGCCATTGACATATCTTTAGATTTCTTCAACAAGATTGTGGTGAGTTTAGGACATTTATATGTTATTTATTCATCATTCCTTCTTCATTAAGGGTTTGATTACCAAAGTGGGATTTGACCAAGGAAACTCCATATAACCTAACCCTTAAACATTTTTCCCCTTTTGCATGTGTGCTTGTAGACTTGTGTATGTAGATTTTTCAAGAAATTAGGTGTTGAAAAGTGGACAAGAAGTCAACAAAGTGTTTTAAGTCAACTACATCCTATTTCAAGCTTGGAGATAACCTACAATCCATTTTCTACAGATTTGAATCCATTAACCTGACAAGAAGACAAGTGCAGATCTAGTGCTACAAAATTGATCCTTGATTTCATAGAATTTTGGGAGAAGATTGATTCACCATCAGTGGAAAATGATTCCCACCTTAAGCCTGGAAAACTAGATTTTGTCAAATTCTAGATCCCAATAGTCAGAATCTAGTTATTAGGAGTTTTTGCTAGTAGCAGGATTGATTTTCCATTAGTGGCGAATGAGTCCCATTGGTGATTTTCACTATTTTTTTCCATCATCCAGACCATTCTAGATTCAACATTCATTTCCCAAGTGTACTCTGTTTAGCCTTCTTTCAATTTTGTTTTGCATTTGTTCATGTTTTAGTTCATTCTTGCATATCACATTGTGTTTTCAAACATTGCATATTTCTTAGGTTTTACATTCATAATTAGTCAATTACATTGCTTAGTTGCATATTTTGTTTTCAAAAATTGCATATTTCTTAGGTTTTGCATTCATAATCAGTCAATTACACTGCTTAGTTGCATTTAAATCATTGCATTTAGTCTTAATTCCATCTTACATTTCCTAATTTGAGTGAACCACAACAATTTTTTGTGTCTATCTCTCTCCTTTTAGGTGAAAAACCTAAGAGTGCAAGAGAAGCCCATAGACATTCTCAAAATTGTTATTCTAGGCAATAATGACATTCCATACATGTTGGGGTCAAAGAACAAGTTCACATAGAATGTTTTGATAGATATGTGAGAGATTTACACTTCCACTATGTTGTTCATGCATGCATATTAAATGAAATACTACATTTAAACATCATAATCAAACCCTCTAAATATATTCTCAGAAAAGCATACTTGGCACAACATAGAAGATTACCATGTAGAGACTTTTTTGTGGAGGTATCTTCTTTCATTTCAATGTCAACACAAAATAAATGAATTTGAGACTTCTTCAACTCCTTAGCTATGTGCCAAACTTCCTCATTTTTTCTTGCAACATGGGTCAATATATGTATTTTTTTTCCTTGTTTCTCTGAGTTTCCTTCAATGCAACTTACCCGAAACCTCGAGTTTCTCTTCCAACATGAATGAAAGAATAAAATAAAATAAACCTCATTTGTTTTCCCCCCAATCTCTTTCTTAAATGCTAGAAGAGAACACAATCTTCTTACCTTTTCCTCCCTTGCATCATTAATAATCAACTATGGGAAAATTTTTATTATTTTCTAATCTTAAATTTTTCTCATTCACTTTTGTGATAAATCCCTTAGCTTTTCCTAATGAATTTTGACAAAAAAATTTCAACAAGTACAAATGAGATTTTTTTTCCTAAAGAACAAGCATCTTGCAATCAAAGCATTAAAATTGGTTAATGAATAAATGCATATTCAAAAGAAGATGAAGTTGGTATGCTTGTTAATGAGGATGAATTTCAAGAGAATAATCAAGAAAAAGTGGTCTTCATAGAAAGAAAAGTTTCTACCGAAACATGCAAGAATGAATTTCAAAAATATTTCACCAACTTGAAGACAAAAATAATGATGATGACAAGGAACTACAAGTTGGAATTCATGAAGTTTTTATTTCCACTTGATGCCTTGATGCTTTAGATGTTGAATTTATTTGTGGATAGGGTATTTTTATTCAATCATCACTGATCACCAAAGTGGAAAATCCTAATGATGAAATTGAAGGTACAAACTCATTCATTTCTTCTTCTATACGATCATTAGATGGTGAACTTGCTGGGTTGGTCATATTAAAATAAAATCAAGTTTCATCTCAAGAAAATGATCCTATGACTTTAGAAGAAAATACACATGAAGTAGATTTATCTTCTAGGTTAGCACAAGTTTCTTCATATGAAAGGCAACACAAAATGGATCATAACATTGGAAGTCACCCCATACATAATGAGTATAGTAACATAAATGAAAGAAAAATTATGTGTAAAGATGGTACAATGAGAGGTACAAAATTTTCATGTGCAAAAAATAATTTTGAAAGATAGTTTGAATGAATGAGCAAACAAAGTATGAGGTTGGATCAATCTAATGAGGTTTCAAAGAATGCTCAATTCAATGAACCTTTTGGTCTTGATTGTCATATTAAAAGTTAGATGATGGTTTTCTATGTCATGAAAGAGCTTCCTATTTTCCTATTCATTTTCTTGAATCTTTATTAAAGGAAAATAATACATCCAAAGAAGCTTTTGTATCAAGTGAAGAAGATCATGTGATATTGTGTCATTTATATGAAGTGGAGAACATTATAAAGGGAGAATATTATCCCACAAAGGAATTGGTTCTTGAAGGAATGTGTTGTGATTAGGGTAAGTGCATGGATCTGTGACACAATTTTGGCTCTTAAGATGCCACTTTTTATTTTTATTTTTCTAAATCAGCAAAATCTGATTTGTACGAGAAAATGAAGATAGTTACACTCAAAATTTCAAGATGCAGCAAGAACAAGAGTTGAAGTGCTCTGAGTCTAGTTTCTAAGATACTAATTATTTTTGAAATTAATGTAGATTAAGGGTCTCAAAATGGGGGAGCCCAAAATAGGTCTTGTTTTGATAAAAAAAAAATAGCATAGCACTTGAGGGCTGCCCCCTTTTTGATTAACTTTTTTTTAGAATTTCAAAAATCCGAATAGTGAGAAATTAGCTAACACCATGTAGTTTACCCTAATTATTTTAGATAATTTTTTTAATGAATATATAATATTTTATGATTTTTTAAAGTGGACACATGCTAAAAATATGAAATTTGAGCGTGCTCCCCCCTAATTTTTTTGAAAACTAATCAAAAATTGATTTTTTTTTTCATCATGTGTAGAATGGAGTCTAGTTTTAAAAAATATAATTTATTTTCATGTTCAATGAATGAGTAAAAATATGGTTGAATGATGACTCCCCAACACCCCTAGGAACAGTTGCTAGACCAAAACCACTTCCACAAGAGAGAGAATGGAAAGAAAGCTTGCTTCATCATGCAACATTGATTAATGGTTGAATGAGATTCAATAAGCTTGAATTGATTGAATTATACATATGCTGCCTTGATTTTAAAGGAAAAGTAGAGATGTAGGATTATACAAGATCATGAAAAATGTCTTAATCCTATGACATGAGACAACTAACAAACTAATCACTTAGGAATCAAGTAATACTAGCTAGATAAGATAAGTTCTAGAAAATCCAACTAAGACTTCTAGAAAGAATGTTATATCCTAAGTAAAATTAACATGTGAATATGTCCCCTAATTACCTAGTGAGTGAATTAGCTAGGTACAAGACATTTATTCACACCAACACCATGTCTTAAGTTCAACTTAGGGAGAGGATTATTGTTCAAACTATGCAAAGATGAAGACTATGAGTCCTGGTTACTAGGCCATGTTAGGTACCCATTTACAAGCAGAGAAAAGGAGAAAACTCAATGTGAAAAAAATCCTCTCCAAAAGAGAGAAAAAACATGATGTATGGAGGACTCAATGATACCCCCAAGGAATAAATCCATCACGTATATACAATCAAAGATCCCCCATAGGAGGGAAGTAGAGAGATAAGATATCGCCTCCATAATGAAGAAGCTCCAAAGCCAATGAAGAATGCATGAAAAAAAAGATGATCCAATGTCTGCAAACAACACATCTTCCCTTGGGAAGAATGTTCAAATCCATAAGCTAATGAAGAAGCCACTCCATGTCCAATTGAAAGGAGGAAGAATGAATGATCAACATGTATGCCTCTGAAAAATTGAGTAGGAGTTTCCAAGCTTGAATGAGCCACAACATAATCATGGTCAAAATAAGCAAAGAAACATGAAAAATCAAGTGAAGGAGGAGACTCATGAATGTCAATCTCCGAAGAAAAAGTAGATGGGATAACAATTGTGTTGAAACTGTCATCAAATAGGAGAGAAATCCCCTCAAATGTGTCCTCCAAATATGCAGTATGGGACTTCATGAACAAGCTAGAAATACCTATCAAATACTCATCCCACAAAGAAAGATCTATAAAACTATGATCACCCTGTTGAATAGAAGCGCCAATGGCTGAAGAAGCAAGAGGTGAAGTAGGGAGCTCAACATTGGTCTCTAGAATACCAAGGTGTAGATGACCAAACATCTCATCAAAAATATGGTTCACACTCAATGGGTGTGTGATACAGTCAAAGGAACATTATCATCTTCTGAAAAAAAATGTGAAAAGGAATACACACAAGATGAATGATCAACCATCTTGATAGCAAAAATATTCCTAGTCTCCAATCCCTTATGTACACTCTATCTGGAGTGAAGTCAATTGTTTTACCTTGACCCCCATGAGTAATTTGATAAATAGAAAGGAGATTAGTGGACAAGGAAGGAACACAAAATACATTGAAATTCCCTTCCCCCATATCAATAGAATCCTTCCCACTTACCTTCATATATGTATTGTTACCCGTCAATATATGAGGTGAATTACAAGGATCAAAACAAGATAACATATCCATAGAAGATGCCATATGATGAGACGCCCTTGAATCAAGAAGCCATCTATGAGATTCAGGACTTGCAAAGGCCAAGAGTGCTTTTCCTTTCATTTTGTGTAGCCTACATGTAGATCCTATGTTCTTTGACTATGATGATGATGATGATGAGGGGGTTGTCAATTGAGATGTTGAAGAAGAAGTAGGAGATATTGATGAGGAAAACTGAATGTTATTCTTTTGAATAAGGTGTGTGAGTTCATCAATCTTCTTATTATAACATTTATGCTTATCACTTACTAATATTTTACAATATGCACATTTGAACTTCTTTTTAAATGATTCCTCTTTAGCAGAGGATGTAGACTCAGTAGTGCTATGTGAAGGAGAATCTTTACCTTGCTCATTAGACTTGGGAGCCTTATTCTACTTCTTACCTTTGCCACTTGAAGCCTTTTTATCCTTTACAAGAAGAGTATGAGATGTAGAAGGATTCAATGTGCTCATGTGTACCAAATTTGCTTGTTCCCTTGTGAGTTGAGCTACAAATTCATCAAGATAAGGAATTTTGTATGCACTTCCAAGGGCATCCATTATAGCATAGAATGTAGAAACAAACACTGAATAATCAGGACCAAGCTTAGCAAGAATAGAAAGAATCAACTATTCATCTTCTTTAGTGACCCCACAATTAGATAATTGCAATCTTAGATAATTTATCTTAGAGAAGAAGTCTTGGATATTGTCAAAATCTAAAGGATTAAGACCCATTAGTTCATTCTCCAACTTAAATTTCCTCATATTATCTGGCCTACCAAAGAGACACTCTAAAGTAGTCCAAATTTGATTAGGATGTGTGAAAGATGCAACATGATATCTAAGATCTGGAGAAATGGACAAAATAAGAGTACCAATTGCTTCATCCCTTCTATTAAGACATTTTCTTCTCTCTTTAGCTCCAGCAGGTTTTGGATCTTGACCAAATGTTATCCTCTATAGTGTCAATTTTAATAATAACAACTCCATTTATGATCTCCACTTATGATAGTTATATGGAGTTAGGAGTATAAATTTTGGAAAATCAATGATATAATCAGATATTACAAGAGAGGAACAACAATTAACCCTCGCAATACAAGCAATTAACCCATTTGTCCCAAACAAATGTACACTTTTTTGCAAATTTACAACAATGTATCCCAAACTACCAAATTAGCTTCAAATTAAAATTGTGAAAATCTAGAAACAAATCTGCAAAAAGTGCATGAGTAGAATTGAAGTGCTCCTAAATACCTTCCAATGCCACAAATTTCATGAAAAATGAAGATCAAACCACAAATATATGAGCTTGGAGGTGAAAACGATGATCTAGCTTCAACATAGAAAAAATGATACAAAATGCAAAATTTCTGCAAAATGACTACACTACGAAAAAATTAAGACTTCCAGCTTTCCGATGATATTTTGTTTCGAAATTTTTGCCTCTGTTAGCCAAACTTATGAAAAAAAGAAAAAAAGGACTATAAAAGGCACTTGGGGAAAATATAGAAGCCTAAACTAATGCAAATATTAGGCTCCTGGGGCTTAGATCGTAGTCACTCATATGAATTATGGTGCCGCTAGAGAAAAAATAAAACACCCTTCCATATTTGCACAAACCATCGACATATAATATAGTTAGCCAAGATATAATACACCATCAACAATGGAAAAATAAACAAATTTTTTAATATAAAAACCTTTGAACCATAGGGTAGAAAAAACAAAGGCTTATTTAATATCAAACCTACACAAAATGTACCAATCCGAAGGAATGATCACTGATTTGAGCAATGATCGAGATCAAATGGTGACAATGTACCTCAGCCAAGGATGATGCTGTAGAGAATATACTAATGCTATAAACTTGACTAGTCAGTGTGAAATAGACACAAAGATTGAAGTGCTAGAAAAATTCAAAGGACCAATGAAAGCAGTCAATGAAAATATGTCTAGTACCCGATGGGAAGGAATGGTGGGTCTGTAAAAAGTACTCACATTTGGTAGTGATGTGAAAAATATCAATATTATAAATAGCATAACTCTTCACAAATTTTTAGAGCTACATCTTTGTCACATCACTACCAAATGACACATCACATTTTGCGAGTGCCAAATTTGGCACTCGCTAAATGACTGCTTTGAACAAAATATTTCCCATCCCTTTGGTCAACCACTTTGATAATGCTGAGAGTGCATGCAGTTTATGATTGTAGATGGATAGTTGAGGTTTACCTTTCATATGATCTTTGCGTTGTTACCCTATCTGGATAACACTCTATCCCTTTGAAGTCTCTCTCTCTCAAGTCTCACTCCCTCCCACACTACCTAGACTACTCTCTCTCACTTCAATCCCCTCTCTTAGGTCTTGTTCCCTCCCACCTTCCTAGATAAATCTATCTCACTCCAACCCCATTTATCACACTCCCTCTCTCTCCCCCTCTCGTCTTTTTGTCTCTCACTCCATATCCCTTGCTTAGGTCGTTATCTTTCTCTCTCCATCTCTCTCTCTTAAATCCCTCCCTCCTACCCCCTCCCCCTCTCTTAGGTCTCTTACTCACCTCCTTTATCTCTCTCCCACTCCCTCTATCTCTCTCCCACTCCCTGTCTCTCTCCCACTCCCTCTCCCTCTCTCTCCGTCTCTCTCACTCTCTCTCAATTCTCTCTCTCTCTCACACACTCTCTCTCACTCTCTCTCAGGTTTCTCCCTCCCACCCCATCTCCCTCCTACTCCCTCTCCCTCTCTCAAGTATCTCTCTCTCAAGTCTCTCCCTCCTAGCCCCTCTCCCTCTCTCTCTCCCAGTCCCTCTCTCTCTCTCACTTCTTCTATCTCTCTCCCACTCTCTCTCCCTCTCCCTCTCTCTCATGTCTCTCCTTTCGACCCCTCTCCCTCTCTCTCTCAAGTATCTCCTTCCAATCCCCTATCCCTCTCTCTCTCTTTTTCAAGTCTCCCCCTCCTACCCCCTCTCCCTCTCATAGTCACTCTATCTCTCTCCCCCTCCCTCCCTCCCTCTCTCCCTCCCTCCCTCTATTATTAAAAAGATAGAAATGAACACAAATCAATATTATAAATCAAGGAAATTTGGTAGTGATGTGGCAAAGATGTAGCTCTACAAATCTTTGAAGAGTTCTGCTATTGGTGCTGTCAAAATCAGTCTCTTCTAGGTCAGATCAATGCATTGAACAAGAAATAGGATGGTTTGATCTAGTAATTGATTGTTTACTGAGTTTTAATAAAAAAAATTCTACTACAAATTTAAAGATGACTTCTAGTGTTGTTGTGGCGAAATCAGATAAATGGATTACCTGTCAAACGATGACTTATAAAATGTTTGATTTAGTTGTTAAAACCTTTCCGACGCAGAAAAATTTTCACTAAAAAAAGTGACAATATTGACACAGATAAAGGGAATTGAAGACCTAGAAAGTCAAAATGTTTTAGGTTAAAGTGTTGGACATGGTTTAGTCTTGTTTTCCATCTAGGTTGAAAGAAGCGTGAAAGCCTCCTTGTTTTTGGGTGCCTCTCAAAGTTTGATTTTTTAAAAAGTTACTGGTAAGAGGAGGTAGAGTAATTTGGCTGATTTGTCATTTACAAACTCCATTCTACATAATTTGGCATTTAATCCTCAAATAAGTGGAGAACAACATCAAACCCTCAAATCCTTCTGCCTTTCAGATAGGTCAATTGCTATGTTAGGAAGTGAACATCACCGACTACCTATGACCGACAAGCCTCCCAATAGAAAATTAGTTTGACAAGTTGTTTCTATGCCTATACAACACAAAGCTCCTTCCATGAAAGAGCTGAGGAACAAATTTTCAATGGTGTAAGACATGTCCAAATGAATGGCTTTAGGATGTTAGTACAATGTCGCTTGTGGGTTGGCAGCACATTCACATGCAAAACTTATGTTCTATGGTATTTGTACAAACTTGAAGGAAACAAAAAGCTCTATATAATTAGATGACACCAATGAGACTATTCCCTATAGTCAAATTTAGAAAGTCTTCAATTATAAAAGTAGTAGAGCCTTAGTTAATTTTGTTGCTCGATACACAAATAGGTATCCAAACATTGAGCAATCTAAAGAGGTTTTGGGAAGGTTTTGAGTGTTGTATGCAACTTGCAGTGAGGCTGTAGACATGCAAAATATATCAACATACTTGATCTCGATTTACTAACATCGTTTCATCCTGAAGCACCTTCCCAATTTCCACATCAAGTTGGCACCAATTTCCCAATGGGATTGAGAGTTTGCATCTTAAAATAGGATTTCATTGCTTCATTGGTTCATTTCTTCATTTTCTTTCCTATTTGAGCTTTGCAAATGAGTTTCATGGGGAATCTTGATTCTCACTTGCATTCTATCTAATATTGTGTTTGTTTCTTGTGTTTATGTAGGTATAGGATCTTGGTTCTACATTTGGAACTAGAAGGAGGGAAAATCTCAAGTTCTAATCACATTTTTTAACTAAGTTTCATTCTTTTTTTTTTCTTGGTGCTTATAGGAAGCTACGTCGCTATCAATCCATCGATTCCATACAGTGCCGCTATCAGCTCGGTGATGCCATACAATGCTGCTACAAACTCCAAACACTTTCACTCAAACCTTCCCACCCAGAAAATTCAAATTTCAAACTATGATACTGTTTCAATTTTCAGGCACTAGGATCATTTAAACTTTAAACTGTGACACTAGTTCATTTCTCAGGTGTGGGGAACTTTCAAGGTTCAAAATGTGTCACTGGTCAAAATTGCACTGCCTTCGTGCTATCTATCATATTGCAAATCATTTCTTATAGACATAGCAGTGCTATACAACACCGCTAGTTTCCTCAAACTGCGCTGCCTATGTGGGTTGCATCGTTGGGGTGGAGTTAAAGGCCAAATTTGAATTTTTTTGACATGTGATTTTTTACTATTGACCATTTGGGAGTTCTAACTTGTTTTATGTCTCTATTTTTCTTGAATTGATCAGTTTTGTAGGTGGAAGCAAGGAAGGAACAAAGAGGAGTTTGAAGAAAAAATGTCATTCACCTATTGTATCAAGTGTCTTTAGACACTTTTCTTTTGGAAGCAATTGTAATTCCAAAATTTTAATAATTTTTATCTCTTCAAGCTCTTAGGACTCACTAATTTTCAATTTGGGTTTAAAAGGAACAAGACAAAAGGTTAAAAAGAACTTTATAGAAAATCACTAGCTTTGGTTTAAGGTTAACAATTGAACAAGACAATTTCCATAATTCATTTTTGGTGCAATAAAAAGAATCAAATCATTACTTTGTGGATTTAAAATGAACACATGCTTCTTTGTTTTGTAAACACTTACCCAAAGTAATATCATCAAAAGGATGTATGTGCTTCTCTCGCACCTCAATATGATCTTGAGAATCAAAAGGCCTTTTGGTGACATTAAGTTGTGTAAGTGATTTCCCACACTTCAATTTGGATCTTAAAATTGAAAAAATCTTGCGAGTGTGAGTGTAACATATCCTGTGTGTTATCTCTTTGTTTCTAAACAAAGATCGATTGAACTGCAAATGTGTTTGCTCAATTTTTTGTTATCTTAGAGGGCCTTCCTTGTGGGAAAAATAATCACCTAAGGGAACAACCAACTGGGAACATGTTAAAGCCAAGCAATCTCCACCCAGGATATGAGTGTGGGTACTTGAAGAAACACAAGTATCATGAAGATTATTCTGACAAGAAGAGACACAATGGTCTCTCATTGAATGGATGGTTCCCCACAAATGGAATTTCCACATTAAAACCCCTTGTTTAGAATAGCCAAAATCCTTATCTATTTTTTGGTGCAAGAATGGTCGTTTTGAAGTCACCCCATAATTTTATGACTTTTAAAATAAATTGAAAGTATGCCATGGGAGATTCATTGGTACTAATGCTTGGATGACCTGAGAAGTGAGTGCATTGTAAGGGGATCCTGTGTGGTCAAGCATCTAACCATTTGCTGGAAGTAGGCGTAGCTAGACTTGTCCAAGTGGGGACTCAACAAATATCGTCTCAAATATCCATAGGGTTTTGCATGTTATTGAAATCAAAACACTTTGCTTGATTGAAAACATTGGAAAAATAAACATTTAACATGAACATCAAATCTCAAACCCTTTGGGAGAAGTAAATATCCTTGAACAAATTTACATGCCATTACTTTCCCTTGGGATTTGTATTCTTAAAGGTTTCCAAGCATTTGGATTTCATCTCAATTTTCCCCTACTAAAGTAAACATCCAGTAACTTTTTCCTTGATTTCCTCAATTTCCACATGACACACTTTGTGGGATGAGAACAAGTGAAGACATTAGACATCTAGTTTCAAAAAATCTAATCAAGAAGTGTTTGTGGTAAAATGAAGTCACTAAGAAAAGCTAAAGATAATTGAATCCCACACACGTCTCAAATGATTTCAAAAATGATCAAAATCCAAAAACCCAAGATCAAAGCTCTTAGTCCAAAAGCTCATCAAAAGTGTCTCTCAACGCTCTACAAATTCAGAAAAAGATTGCTTTTCAATTTTTATAGAAGAGGTTCAAGAAACAATCCCAATTTGTACTCATTTTATTATTGTCAGAATTTGAGACTTTTTCAACAATTTGAGCATCTTGTTTAGAGTAAAGTGTGTTCTTCAAAACTAAGGTCTTGTAAACAAGAGTCTTTTTAGGTACACATAGGATCAAAGTCATTCTTCATCCATTTTTTAAACATCAAACCAAAATCGTCTCACCAACAACTCTTGAAAATCTTGAAACCATCATTCATGCTAGGATTTTTGGAAAATCTATGAATCAAAATCCTTGAATCAAACATCAAATCATCTTGTTTTGGCTAGGTATGTGTAGATGTATCCTTCTCCATATGATTAGTTAAAATTATCAGATCATCCTTCTTTGGTTACGTGTGGGTAGATTCATCCTTCTCCCTATACCTAATCAAATTATCATCTTGTGAGCAAGTCTATCCCATAGATAACATCCAACATCTTGGGATCTATTTGTTCATTATCCAATTCCAAAAATAAAAAAAATCCAAAACCAAACCAAGGTCAAAATCAAAATAGAATAATCCAAAATTAGATCAAAACACATCAAATTGAATCAAATGAAATCAAAAATCCAAAAAGTCCAAAAAGTCTAGCATTCCCCTCAAGACCTTCTAAATAGTTCAATAACCCATATCCTTCATCTTTCACACATTTCCCCATCACACCTTTGATCTTTAATCATCCTAGATTCTCTATTTTGAGCCTCATTTTATGGTTCAAACTAGATCACAAAACAAGAACATGGAGTATAACAAAGAAACATCAACTTCAAGTGACCTAAGTCAGACCGCACCTGAGATCAATCCTGTTGGACCTAGCAATCTGCTACCCAATTTCTCTCTCATAACACAAGATCCTCAAGGGGAAAGACAAGTAGAAGAAATCACCAATATGAGGATGACCCAAGATGAGATTACCAAAATTCTCCAAAACCCCAAAAAACATTGAATTGTTAGAGCCATTATGAAGTTCAATCCCTCCCAATATATGCTTGAATTGGCAAAGGAAGGAGCCAAAATCCCCCCTGATTCTGATGTAAGCACTATTGTGGAGAGGCCATTCATACCACTTGTACCATTCACCTCACCCACTCAAAGCATCATCCAAACCATTCCACCATCCACCTCATCCATTGCCACCACACAACCCATTGTCAACAAGGGAAGCACGCTAATCTATGCACTACAAACACATCCCTTTGTCAATACTCAAAATTTGGATGCCAATACTATCATTGGTACATTAGGTATCATGCCTCAAAATACCCTCCACCAATATGTCCCTCTCACATTCCATGATTCTAACAACACATCTTTCCATGCAACACCAACATATGCTCTTGGCCCACAAGTTTTTCTCCCATTGGTACAAGTAGGCTTATTTGAACAAGTCAGGCTCTTTGGGGCCTCGTCATCACTCATTTCAGGGAGTCTTCTGGACCAATTCCTATTCCAATACCACCACCACCATTTCCACCATTACCAACACCCAAATACTTTCCTAGTTTAGGACTTCCCCCTTTACCTAACACAAATCAATCAATCCAAGGCAATCTGCCAAACACCAATCATATCATCACATCCAATCCTTCGAATATACCACTAATATCACAATAATAGGTGGTATCCATCCAAGCAACAACATCGATCCCAACACCCCAAAACATGGTCTCCCAAGGACCCAACACCTCAATCATACCGACCACCACAATCACTCAAAACACATCTCAACCACTCACCACCACATCTGACATCCCAAATCCACCACCACCACCACCAAATACAAATATGGAAAGTTAATAAAGTATAGCACTTAAAGCTCACATAGCCTACTAGCAGGAACTTCATTAATACCAAGTTGCACAACAAACACAAAATGCCCAAAAAGCCACTCAGATAGTGCAAATCACACAATAAACAATGCAAGCTAGACAAGCACAACAAGCTGCCTAGGCGCAAGCCAAAGCATTGTTGCAACGACAACAAGCTTAGCAGGCCACTCAAGCTACTCAAGCTGCTCAAGCCGCTCAAGCTGCTCAAGCTGCACAGGCCACACAAGTCATACAAGCTACACAAATTGCACAAGTTTCCCAATAAGCACAAGCTGAGGCTCAGGCACAAGCACAAGCTGAAGCCCAATACGAATCTCAACAAGCACAAGCATAGGTGCAAGCACAGTACCTCACACACCAACAAGCATACCAACAAGTGCTCAAGCAACACAAAGAGTAGAAAGAAGCAACCGAATTGGAAGCCCAAAAATAAGCGTTGTTGGTACAACAACAACATCAAGCTCAACAACAGGCATTATGAGTGCAACAACAATAGGACCAACAAATGTTACAAGCATATTTGGTGCAACAAAACATGTAAACACCATCCACCAACACATCAACCAATCCACCCATCCCTCCAAAAATTGAACCACCACATAACACCTTCACTCCAGCTCCCGATCCGCAAGATGACATAACAATGCAAATTAAGTTGCTCTCGCAACAAGTGCTTGATCTTCAATTAGGGAAAACCACAAAGACACCTAACAACTTGTGTCCCTATCCATTTGACATGATTCTTTCAATGAAACCATTCCCAAAGGGATTCGAGATCCCCAAATTTGATAAATACAATGGGATAAGAAACCTTGAAGATCACATCAAGGAATTCCAAGTGCATTGCATGGAAGTCACATATGATGATACATATCTGATGTAGCTATTTCCTAGAAGTTTGGATGGCCAAGCCATGGAGTGGTTCTCTCACCTCCCTCCAGGCATCAAGAAGTTCCAGGAGATAGTAGACACATTCATAAAAAAATATGCATTCAATATCAGTATGGATGTCATTCTAGAGGAACTACCAGCTCTTAAACAAGGTAAAAACGAATCATTTGCTTCCTTCCTACAACGATGGTGATCCAAGGCCAATAGAAGAAAATGAGTCATGCTATAAGAGAAACAAGTTTGCACCATCATTTCCAATCTCAAAGGAGACTTGGCATTCCATCTCAAGGTGCAAGGTATCACCACATATGACCAATTGATCTCCAAGGTGCTTAACATTGAACGAGCACTTACTACATAAGGAGGGACACTCGCATATCCTGAACAACAAAGCAATCACCCATCCACCAACTATAATGAAAAACCTCACACATGGGAGAAAAACAAAAACATTACCGATGATGGTCTTGTTGATGCCAAAGTTGTCATCAGTGCACCTCAATAAAACACACCATCACCCCAACAACAACCCTAAAAAAATAATTAAAACAATCGTCAAGCTAACACTATGACTCAAAAATTGAGCAATCAAACAATCAACAATGTAAATGATCAAAGGGGGCCACCCCAGCGAAAAAAAAACTCCACCAAGTGGAAGTACATAACCCTTGGGGAATTGACTGAATCCATCATGAAGAGACTAGTGGAGGAAAAACTCATTATAGTTCCCAACTATGAAAACTATCAAGAAGCCTTAATTAAGCCACCTTGGTACAATGAAAATCACCTTTGTGATTTCCAAAAAATAAAGGGCCACACAACTGCCAATTGTATGAGGTTGAAAATTTTGATTCAAGACCTCATTGATGATAAATCATAAATGTGGAACAACCAACGGGACATCAAAATCTCAAGATCTACATGAATTTGATGCCCAATAATAACAAAGGGTGTATTCAAAAGTGTGAATCATGTATATGACCATGTCGTAATTGTATGCAACCTAAAATGGTCACCTAGACTTTGGGCCCCATTTATTTAATTTGTCAACATCAACTTTCTGAATCAATGATTGTAGCATTTTCAAATCAAATTTCTTAATCAATTCATAGCTATTTCAAATGTTTCAATTTTCCCTAAGGTTTGAATGCTTCATTAATTTTATTTAATCAAAAGAAATAAATCCCTTTTAATAATTAAAATAATGTTATTTAATTGAAGTTAATAATACTTAAATAAAATGATGCTATTTAATTAAATCTATTTTTAATTAAATAATTTTATTTTATTTTATTAATATTCATTTCTAAATTACATAATCTTATTTTATTTTATTAAAAGAGATATTATCATCTTAAATTAAATAAAATAAATGAAATATCCTCTCAAGAATATCCTGTGATGAAAGAAAAGAAACAAATCAGTTAAAGGGAAATAAACTAAAAAAAGAATTCCAATCAAGATTTGTTTCTATTTTTCTATTTATCCCACATTGCTTCTGAATTTGCCTTCAATTCCACTTTTGCCTATAAAATGAGTCCTCTCATTCTCATTTCAAAGAATCACGAATTTTTACATCAGACTTATGCTACAAATTTTCTTGAATTTAGCCATTTGAGATTACACATTAGTTTGATTTTATAAGCATCTTAGTTTTAAAGTATATAGTTTAATATTACATTTTAGCTTAATCTTCATAGTAGATTAATTTGCAAAGTAATTCATTTATGGCATTCCATGTAGATCAATTTTTAGTTCAATAAATTAGTTTTGTTTATTGCATTTTATAGTCATTTAGATTAGTTTTCATTGTTGCATTGCAAGAATAGGATTCATGGAGATTGACATTCTTGCTTCTCCTCTTTGAATCTCTCGTTCCAAGACTGTATTTGCAGGGGTAACTGGGTCAATCTGAGGGCCACAATATCAATCCCTGCTCTTCTCAGATAGAGAGCTGTGAATTGATTTGCAATGACTCATTATTGAGTATCCTTGCATGTAAGGATTCACAGAAGTATAACATATTTTTAGTTATACATTTTGGCGCCCACCGTTATATCTTTTTATTCCAGTATTTATTTTTTTTGTCATATCAGCGAGGTTTTTCATCATTTTTTAAAGAAATTTTGACTTTGATCTCTCAAACAGTGCATCCTGGTGCAAAACAGACTCCATAGATGTGCTCAGAAGGCCCAAAAACCCCTATTTTCATATAAAATATGATAGGGTTTGCTGAAAATTAATTTTTTAGTGTTTTGAAAATTTTTAAAACAATTGCCAAAAAATCCGTACGGATTCGTACGGACATATCGATTTCTATGCCATTTTGATTTCTGTGCTACCTCAATTTTCGTGCATGAAGGTTCAGCTAAATATTTTATTAATTTTTTCATCTTTAAATTAATAAAAAATTTGATTTAAAGCCTAAATGAGCATATTTAGTAAAATGGTCATATCTTGAGCATATGGTCTCCGTTTTTCGAAAACGAGATATCGTCGGAAAGCTGCTTCCGACGCCGTTCCAGTGGTACTGGTATTTTTTTTTCTGATTTTGCCATTTTGATACCTTTTTCGCCTGTCAAAGCCAGAAGTTGTTGTTTTCACTCCAGAAGGCGTAACTTTTGCATCCTGGCTCTGTTTTTCGAAAACAAATAGGCGTTGGAAAGCTGGTTCTGCCCTCTTCTCAGATATCAGACCTATTTTTTGCAAAAAATTTACCAGGTATCTGATTTATTTGTCAGAACTCAGCCTTTATCTTTTGAGTTATTTTCTTGGGAAACGTGCAATCAGGGGTTTTTTTTTAGATCCAAGAGGAATTTTTTTTTTAATTTAGATTAGATTTTTAATTTTATTAATTTAGATTAGTTTTGTTTTAAATTTTTAGTTTAGTATTAGATTAATTTAGTTTAATTTTAGTTTTGTTAACTAATTCTTTTTAGATTAAATTTTGACTAGATTAAATTAGATTTTTAATTAATCTCTTTTTTTGATAGATTCCAACTTTTGTTCTTCTGGTTCTTCTGAATTTTTTTTCACAGCATAACAGTTTCTGCAGGACGCCAGTCAGAGAACTTGAAACACACTAACGGTTTGATTGCAGGACGCGTGACAAAGACTTGAAAACAAACACTTACGCTTGTCAAAGATCTTATTTAAAAAAAACATTGTGTTTGTTTTCCTGCTTTTCAATTCACATAGTCTAATTAGGGCTTCGTTAAAATTCTTAGGAGTTTCGATAGTGAGTAGGGAATTTGGCTCTTTGTTACATGGAGGTGATGACCATGGACAAATCCAGGCTCCTGATGATCTTACTAATATGACGAACTCTTAGGGAGCGGAGCAAGGTAGTGAATCTTTAGCACTTTCACTCGTCAGGGGATTATGCTCTTCTCTCATTGAGAGAATCAGAAACCCAAAAGCATGTGGATTTGGTGAAGTGAAACTAGCTCGGTGATTAAGGTTGTTTAGCGTGTTTGGGTAAAGAGACGGGCTAGAGAAGTATGCTCTTCTCTTTTGGGAGAATCAGAAAATCAGAAACCCAATCTGAGCCATGTCTAGTGTCACCTTTAGAGGGCCTGCCGGAAGTTGAACCTCCGGGAACGACCCAAGTGAGTACACACCTATCGCCGGTGATTCCACCTCACTATAATAAAGAATGTCTTGTTGAGTCTAAAGACTCCAAGACCATAGTAACTTCTTTTCCATGACTTGGACGATCATCATGGAAAAACTCTATTTATTGCACTGAGCGGCACCGCTCCGAGCCCTGCTTGTGGGGGTGTGTGATTTTTAGGTGTTGGTGTGGCTGCGAGGCCCGAGCTCTGTATCAGAGGCACCGAAGGTTATTGTGAACGGAAGCCAAGTAAAAACCTCTTAGTTAGTTGCCTACCTGGTTCACCTCTGAAAGGAGTCATAATCTTTGCGCAAGGAGGGGGAAGAATCTCTTCGTATGTTGATCATACACAGATTCCCATCATAGGCATACACCTGGACGTTTGGAGGCGGTTGCGACACTGGCCCCTGCTACAAGGGTAACCTTTGAACGTACACTGTTGAGTCCTTGGAAACACCAAAAACATGGGCGCCCTCTAGGGGGTGACATGGCTGTGTGAGGTGCACGTATGCGCATAAGCAATGGGGCAAAGGTTTTGGCTTCTCACCATTTTCTTTGGTAGGGATAGCTATGTGTTTTTTTTTGAGTCTTAAACATTGTCCAAACATCTTCAAACAAGACTCCCCCGATACTATCAAGTTGCTTTGTCCTTGATAGATCTGTTATCGACTACTTTTTGTATCACAACTTGTCTGATTGAAACCTATGTGCTTGATCAAAATCTATTGATATACTTGCTTGATCTTTGAAAACAAACAACAAACTGAAATACTGAGTTCTTTGATTAGGTGACTTGTCCCAGTTTTAGAGACCTATTCTGTATTTAGGGTTTATGTGTCCTTGACCTTTTGAATTAGTGATCCTTGATCTCATAAGCGATTTTGCTTGAGATTGGCAAATTAGGAATTGTTCCTGTCAAATAGATAAATTTTTAGACTCTTTGATAACACACTTGGAGAGTGCTAGTAGTCTCCTTGTCCACCCATTTTCATACAATTCAAACTCAGTACACTTTGTGTAAGTCATCCTCCTGATCCATATGTGCTAGGGTGTTCACCCAAGAATTGAGCAACCTCTGTGGCAGTGTTGGTTTCACCTATTTGCAACAGTTCTATTTCACCATCTCTCTCAAAAAAGAGAAAACTTTTACTATCCTAGTCTGGTATTGACGTTTCTTAGAATTGTCGATTTACGAACTCTCCACTTCATGTCGGTCACAACAAGATATCAAAGTGAGCGAAGGCGACCTCAGATAGTCTTTAACCAACTACCCCGATTCAGGACTCGTCAAAGAAAGGAAAAGGAACCAATATTTGACTAGTCACCTAGGAGTGTCACGAAACCTATTTTGACCCAAAGAGCCATTTTAGTGACTTGAGTACCCCTCAGCACCTTCCCATTCAGGTATGGATATGAGTTATACTGTCACTTGGTGGGAGAGGGAAGCCATGGATCAAAATCTTGATGATATCTATGAACAACACAGAAACAACATGATATTTGGAAATTCTTCTCATGATGATCAACCTGGTTCACCCCTCATTAATGCAAGATATTTGGATTCCCATCAACGGGATGAAAGGTATAAGAGACGAGCTCACCAAGAACAATGGTCACAACACGAAGACCAAGACAATGAACCTCGTGATGCTCATGTCAATACAACGTATACCAATGACTTGTTCAAACAGTCTAGACCAAGCTCACCACTTCAACATACCTCAAGGTTCACAAGTGATAGGCTTAGAAGAATTGAACGCAAAAAGAAAGCCTTTCTAGATGAACAAGCTACAAAGCAAGAAAAGTTTAGACAACTTGAGGAAGAGAGCCAAGCTTTATTGGAAGTACAAAGGAAACTTGCTCAAGAGGAGCAAGATAGGTAGTTAGCCCACCAATTAAACAAACAATACAATACAAGGGGTGCTAACAGTGGACATAATTCTCCTCCCTCCACCCCTTCCAGAACACCAAGAAGTAGAAGGCGGTCAAGGACCCCTTCTAGATCTCCTAGTCCTAGAGGAAGAAGGGCCTCTCAGTATGCTCACTATAGGAGGCAAACTCCTCCCAAAAATTCAAGACCACACTCCCAACATGTACATCCTGGTTCCCAACATGGAGGTGGTAGCTCACATTATGATTTTGATACTCAAGACTTCATGCGAATACAACAAGAGCCTATCTTCCAACAGTATGTGGAGAGGTATTTGGAACAAAACAAAGATAAGTTCTTGGAAAGTCTAATCAACAAGGGTGCCAGAGTCCCTTATAATTTTGATGTGGACAACAAAATACAAAAGAAAAATCCCTCTCAAGAGGAAGAAATCTGCCAAATGAAGCAAATGATGGAGAAAATGATGCAACCTAAGAGCTCATTCTCACTAGACTCAATTTGTCCTAATCCATTCGACAAGAGTGTGAGTATGAAAGATTTTCCAAAGAGGGTGGAATTCCCACAATACGATAAATATGATGACAGTGGTGATCCACACGACCATGTGCATCAGTTCTATACTATGAGCTTTGAATTCCATCAGGATGACTCCTATTTAATGAGGTTGTTCCCTAGGAGTCTTAAAGGACAAGCGATGGAATGGTTTACCAATATCACTCCTCCTGTCAAGACTTTTAGAGAACTTGTTCATAGATTCATTCAAAACTTCGCATATAATCTGTCAAGATCTATTACTATGCTGGACCTATGCAACTTGAAACAAAATCAGGGGGAACCCTTTGTTACCTTCTTGCAAAGGTGGAGGAGACAATGCTCTCGGTATCCTAGGACGATCCATGAGGATGAAAAGATTGACATACTTGTTAGTAATTTGGTGCCTGAAATGAGATATGAGATCAAAAAGATAGTCTTCACTTCCTTTGATACCATGATTGAAACTGCATGTCATTGAGGATGTTCTAAAAGAACAAGGCATTTTGACCAGACATAACAATAATACCAACAATGGTCAACACAACAATAAGGATAAAGGGAAGAACAACAATTGGAACAAAAACAAACAAGTTGTCAATGATGGAGTTGTGGATTCTTCCCAATCAAGAGATCAAAGTGTTCTTAATTTGACTAAGGCTGTGCAAGCAATGAAGCTTAATGCAACTCCACAACAAGAAAGTAAACCAAGATATCAGGAGAGGCCCAAAAACCAGAAGCAGCAATTTACCAAATTGGGTGACTCATATGAGGATATTCTCAAAACTCTCATTGCTAACTGTATACCTTGGAATTTCTACTGCTCTAAATGTGCAAAACAACTAAGAAACATGAATAACAAAATACCAAGGACACCTCAAGATTAGCCAAAAGAGTGATACAACGAAAAGAAATGCAAATAAAATGAAACACAAACACTTTTACCTCCCTTGTTGTTGATACCTCTTTGATTGCCCCTTGATAGGAATGGTTTGTGTGCTCCTTAGATGATTGCTTGAATGTCAAAATGCAAGATTGGAGGTGCAAATGATTAACAAAGATGGCTAAATGATTAAAAGGCTTGAGAATTCAAATGGACAGCATGTAGTTATCAAAAATGCAAAGTGTTGAGAATGCAAATTGGCAGCATAATGGTGCAAGATGGCTAAGTGGGTTAAAAATGCCCTTGAGGAGGGGTATTTATAGAGGAATTTGAATTCCCTAGAGAATTCAACGGTCCAGATTGCTCCAACAAGGCCAAGATGAAGGGCTATGGTGGGTTGAGAACCCACAAGCCCTCACATCTTGACATGTAGAGGGTGAAGTGGATAAAGGGATATGAGGTGGAGGTGAGGTGTCAAGGAGGTACATGAGGTGAAAAAAGGACATGCACCTTGGGGAGTGAGAAGATTTCCACAAAAAGGGATTTCTTGTCCCCAAGTGGGAGTGAAAGAGACATTTGAGGAATTTTAGAATTCCTCAAAAATCTACATGGGAAAATGAAAGGTGGTTGGGGATATAAATGTGAATTAAAAATTCACATTCATAGGATGATTTAGAGGATAAAAGGTGGGCTCGAAAAAGGTGGGACTTGGTCATATGTGGAGATTGTGACAAGTCCAAGGTGGGTCACATGTGGAGATTGTGACAAGTCCAAGGTTCTAGAAGCCTTGGAAGGATGGAATGTGAATTAAAAATTCACATATAAAAGAGGGGAATCTAGGAAGAATAAAAATGAATTAAAAATTCCTTGGAGAATGATTAGGCTTAATTAATCAGTAATTAGAAGATAAATAAGGATTAGAAGCCAACTTGCAAAAGTTGGAGGATGTGACACATCTTAATCAAGGATTAAGCATGTGCACATCCTTAATGAAGAGATTAGGAAATGGATTAGGATTAGATGAAAATGACATGTGAGGAATTAAATAAATGTAATATTTATTTAATTTTTTGATGAAAAAAGGATTAAGGAGGGTAAGGTATTTAATTGTTAATTAAATACCTTAGGGATTTAGCAGAATTAAAGATATTAATTAAATAATAGTAATATTACTTAATTAACTCGGATAAGAGGATGTTTAGATGAAAGTGATAAATTTGGATAAATTAAGTGTCCAAATTTGGATGTCTACACATTTTTCCCCTCTTTGAGATGGTGTTACGAAGTAGCATTATTTCAAAGAATATTAAAATAGAACCTAGAAGAAGATGGTTAGATTAGAAAAGATGGCCCAGTCATCCAAAGGAGTGACTAGGAAGGGAAAAAAAAAATGATGAAAATTAGGGATGAAGGATGCCCCCTCGAGAGGACATGCGGGTTCAAGAGAACATGGGTGGGCTCTCGAAATAGATGATGTGATGCAAGGGGAGATGAGGAAGATGATGCAAGGTGATGGGGAAGAGAGTAAGTGATATGGAGATGGATGAAGCACAAATAGATTTCAAAAGGTGATGTTGCCCCAGTCAAGGTACAAGCCAAAATGGGTTGATGATGGATGGAGTGTTGTCAATGAGGGAATTAAAGATCCCCAAAAAAATGAGGATAGGGAAGGATGCATCCCACTGAGTGGTATTGATGAGGGAAGGATACATCCCAAAACACCACTAAAGGATAGGGAGGAATACCTTCTGATGATGATGAAAGTGTTGTTGATGAGGGAAGGATACATCCCAAAACAACACCGAAGGGATAGGGAATGAATACCTCCCAATGATGATGATGAAAATGTTGTTGATGAGGGAAGGATACATCCCAAAACAACACCAAAGGGATAGGGAAGGATACTAATGGATGATGATGATGATGGGTCAAGGCTGGTAACAAGACTAAGAAGTAGACCAAAGATATGATTAGATGATTCGGGCTAAGTGGAATGGATGGAGATAGGATGAAGATGTAAGATAAGGATGAAGGATGAATGGATGGGGGGATACATGCAAGATGATGGAATGGAGAATGAAATGCAGTCCTAATGCAATTTGCCATCTTTGAAGCACTGATTTTTGCTATAGCATAAGACACAAGACGCCAGGGTATGAAGAACCAAGGCGGATTAGTGTCTAATGCATAAAACACACACAACAGACAAGAAGGCTACCCCAACACCCCAAAGTCACAAAGACCTTGGTCGGGTCAAGTATTGAGATAACCATGAGCACAAAAGGATGCCCCAGCATAACACAAGACCTCGAGGATCTTGGTGGGTACTATGTGGGACAACCAAGAAGACAAAAATAGACATAAAAAGATCAAGATATGCCCCTATGTTGACCAATCAAATCACACCATAATATGATGGATTATGGCGGTCTTGACAAGTGATGATAGGGAGCTCAAATGATAAACAAAAGCCAAAAGCATCAAAAGATCGCAATCAATTTCAAACGTCCTTTGCCATAGGATCAAGGGGATGGATGGGATTGATGAGGTCTGTTAGGAAGGATGCATCATGTTGAGACCGATGATGGATACTAAGCTAAAAGATCGATATGACGTAGGATATTCAAAACTGATTGGATTTATTGATACAAGTGGATCTTGTTTGTTAAGAACCAGCTAGAGAAGGGCATAACTTGACGACGCGACACAAGGAAGACAAGAAATGGGACTGACAAAACCTAAAGACCTAGGGGCTCGGGGGCCGATCAAAGATTAGCCTTGCCTACGTGAAAGCGCAGAGCCCTCGTAGTTCGATGAAAGGTGGACGACTGACCAAGATGGAGACCTTGATGGATGGTAAAGATAGGATGGACAAAAGGAGAAATACCGATGGTAGAAGAGCAAAGTGAAGATCGATGATGGAACCCTGGGGGCAGATCAAATGATCGACCTTGCCTACATGAAATCGCAGGGGCAACGTAGTTCGACAAGACCAAAGGCAAACAATGGATAAAGGATGATAAGATGATGATAGGATAAGTCGATAAAAAGATGGGACCGATATGACAAGATAAGATAGACCTGTTGGATTGGATAGGATGATGATGATCACATAAAGCTCAGGGATGGGATAGTTATCCAAAGCAGTAAAATGACTTGGGGGGATGATGTGATAGATAGATGAGTGATGAAAAGTCATAGGAGATTGCAAAGATGTGCAAGAGAGAAGTAGGGGTGATGACGATTAGATAAATGGCATTGGGTTGCATGGGGGGAGGCCTATAGCCAGATACCAATGACAAGGGATTGGGAGGTGGGATGAGATGGGATGAGAATAAAGATGAAAGATTAGATAAAGTTATAGGATAGGGATGGGGGATGGGAGGGATTGTTTGCATGGATGGGAATATAAGGATTGGGAGATGATAGGGATGCTAGAATAGAGGGATACGAAGATAAGGATGGGGAGATAGAAGGGATGCTATGATAGATGGATAGAGAGATGAAGGGATGTTATGATAGATGATTTCTCCAAGGACTATGTCACAAAGGAAGCAGATGCCCCCACTCTAGATATGTCATATATGATGAGGCATGAGGGACGTAAGATGAGTGGATGATAAGATAAAGGAGATAACTAGATGAGAATAGGATGGGTGACTAAGGAATATGATAGAGCATGGATGAAGGGGATGTATACCAATAGGTGTCCAAAGCATGCATAGATAGGTGCCCCTATTTTGATCAAGATCACAAGAAGGATGGAGGGAATGGGAAATAAATGGGATATGATGGTAGGATCTTGGAGAAGATAGAGTGGGATGGGGGGATTTATGAAGAGGGGCCAGGATATGAGGGAAGGCAGATTGCATAAGCTAGAAGCATAGCCGGATGGAGAGTCTCGAGGGAAGTTGCCCCAAGAAGTGTAGATGGGGAGTTCACATGATGCATTTTCGAGGGTTTTCATCATGATACTTGTCCAAGCTTGTTTGCCAAGTTTTCACCATTGGATGGATTATTTCTCTTTACTTTTTTGACTTTTTGACTTTTGGCTTTTTTGACTTTTAACTTTTGGATAGTAGGGGGATGAAAAATGGATAAGTATAGGGATGTGGATAAGGGAATTTAGAAAATACATGATATGGATATGGATGGATGACTCAAGTATCAAGTTCTATACGAGGTAGTAAGAGCCCATTTTCGAACCGACTATTGGATGTTGGTACAACCTTATGAGGATAAATGGATTATGCAAGAGGATGAATTAGGGGGATTTGATGGGGGAGATATGTGGGATAATGGATGGGATGCTGGAAAGGGTATGGATAGAATGATGGGGTGGATATATGATGGAGAGATGTGTTCATGACCAACATTGGCACATGTGGTGGTGGATGTGAAAAGATGAGAGGATTACTGGATGGAGAATGTGTGGATAATGGAGGAGATGGGGTGGTGAACTTTGAAACATAAGGACCCAAAACAAACTTAGGAGATGAAAGGGGTGTATGACTAGCTTTTGGATTAGCAACTTTGGATGTTCTTACAGATTTTTTATTTGATGGCATTGCATCTTTTTTCTTTGGGATCCACATAGTTTTGATCTTTACTTTGGTGGGCCTTTGCGGCCTATAGATTTGATTTGGATTTTGGATTTGGTTTTGCTTTGCTTTAACATGTATTTTGGAGGGGACATGAGAAGCCATAGATTCATGTGGATGCTTGGATCTATGCATTTTTTCTTTAACAACCAAAGTGCTTTTAGTAGCAATGGGATGGGTGTGAGGAGATGGATAATGTGGAGTGATGGAGGTAGGAGTATGGGGATTATGTGTAGATGGAGGATGTTTAGGTAAGTGCCTTTGTTGATCCTGACTATGGGGTATGTGAGAGGGATGTTTATGATGGATGAGATGGATAGGTGATGAGCGGATGAAAGGATGGATAGGACGAGATGGAGGAGGTGATTTTGGGATATAGGGGCCCAAAATAGACATAGGACCTGGCATGGTAGATGGAGGATTAGAGATGGTAGATGGAGGGATGTAAGGACCCAAAATGGATGGAGCAAATGAGGGAGGAAGATGGACAGTTGTTTTGAGGTGATACGATAGAGGAGGAGGGATGGCCACATATGATCTGGTGGGGCGATGGGAAGAGCCAATATTTCTTTTGGAAAAGGCTCGTTGAGGACATCTAGAGGTTGTACCAATATTTTTGGATTGCGAGTCGTGAGTAGTACATCTGAGATCTTGCAGATATAAGTGTTCTTTAGCTTGGATGGGCTCTATAATACCTTGCTCATGAAGGCCTAAACCTTTTCCTTGATAGTTCATTTTCTTGAGTATTCGATCTAGGATATGATTTTTATTATTCTGGAAGAATGATGCGAGTCCATTATTAGGTGGAAGAGGAGAGTTGGTGTATATGCTTTGTTTTTCTTCTGCGAGGAGATGGAGGAATGTGAGAGGACCAAGGGGATATGCAAGCAGTGTGGGGATAACATTTTTACGTGATGGTGGGGGATCATGAGACGGAGATGATGGGATAGCAATATTAGGAGAGGGAGTAGGGGCCATGATAGGATCTGGAATTGTGGTAGTGGGCTCATGCGATGGAGATGGAGATGGAGCAGTGGAAGCTTGAATGACAAGGGGATCATGGGATGGAATGGATGGAGGACTGTGATCTTGAGGTGGACTAGATGGGATGGTAGGATCTTGATCGAGAGAAGGGGATATGCTAGCATGCTTTGGATTAGACTCTTGGCGTGACTCATCGTGTGTGGGAGGCATGGTAACGGAGTCTTGTTGGGACTCTTCAAGTGGAGAAGATGGAGGGATGGAAGATTCATGAGGTTCGTTGGAATCAATTTTGGTGCTACTGGGAGTGGGAGGAGTGGATTGGATTTGGGTGGATCTAGGAGTAGAGGGGTGGATTGGGCTTGGGTGTCTTCGATGGATTCGGTGGCTCTCATGGTAGGAGATGTGGGTTCAATGGTTTCAATGGTTTGATCAATGCTAGGGGTGGTAACAACAATGATAGGTGTGGTGTGGAGAAGGGTCTCATCACTAGTGACCGTGGATGATGGATTGGGATGGCATGGTTCCATGACTTCAAGATGTGGAGTTGGGGATGGCTTCTTTATAATGAGTCCTTGGAGAACTTCTGAAATGAAAGACTTGCATATGGTTGGCTTGGCTGGGGTGGTAGAAATGGATGAGGGATTATGGATTTGTGGACTAGGGTTAGATGGAGGAATGGGATCGAATGTAGGACTATGAGTAGATGGGGGATTAGGATTGTATGGAGGACTAGGAGTAGATGGAGGACTAGGATTGGATGGAGGACTAGGAGTAGATGGAGGACTAGGATTGGATGGAGGGTTAAGGTAAGGATATTGGAGTGGTGAATTAAGATAGGGGACATGGATTGTGGATTAGGACAAGAGGATATAGGTGGTGTAGTGGGACAAGAGGATGTGGGGGATGGATTATAATAAGGGTATTGGGATGGTGGATTAGGATGAGGAGACATGGATGTAGGATTAAGGTAAAAGGGTGGGGATGTAGGATTAGTATAGGAAGATTGGGAAAGATGATTATGATGGGGGGACATGGATGGGGAATTGTAATAGGAGTATTGGGATGGAAGATGAGGATAAGAGGATGTAGATGTTGTGTAAGGGGATGATGTAGATGAAGGACATGACAAATATGGGGATGAAAAAGATACTGGATATCCATTGTCAAGGGTGGCATAAGGAGCATGACTAGGCATGGATGAAGACATAACGGGATAACTGGAAGGGGTGATTGGATTGTGGAAAGTGGGTGGAGAGATCTTACTAGTGACAATAGCATCAAGGGGATCTACGTCATATTCTTCTTGATCGACAAGACTTTCGTTATCGTCGTCCACGTAATTAAGGTTTCCCTTAACCACTATTGATGGAGGGTGAGGGCTCATGATGATGATAGGATAAAGATGATGGATAAAATATTTTGGATGGGAACGGATTACAGCTCAAATAAGGATTTTGGTCAAGCTTAGATCAGGATTGGACAAAAGCTCAGATTAGGATGATTGGATGGGATTGCTTTTGATTTTGATGGGATTCGGTAGATGGATGATTGGATCGGGTAGATGATTTGATGAATTTGATTGAAGTACTATATCAGTTTGATGGGATAGGATCAAATGATTAGACGATGTTGATTGGATAATTGTGATTAGATGAACTTGATCAGATTGGTGTGCTTGGATTGATTAGATGATCAGAGGAATGGATTGGTTTGATTAGATAGGAAGAAATAAAAGGTACCACTAGATAGATCTTGAAAAATTAAGCAATTTTGGTTTTTGAACGAAGTTGATTCGACGTACGGTTTGTAAATGATGGGCCCGGGAAGTTAAAGGGGCGTAGCCAACATTCTGCAGTAAAATCAGGGGCGTAGACAGCTTTCTGCAGCAAATCAAGGGTGTTTCCAGCAAAATTAGGGGCGTAAACAGCTTTCTATAGTAAATCAGGGGCGCTACCGCATTTCTGCGGGGGCGCTACCGCCTTTCTGCAGGGACAAAGCTTGGTTTTTGATGGCAAAGGCTATGTCAAGGATGCAAAATGATGAAACAAGTCAAAAGTATCAAAATTTGACAGAATTTCCACAAGAAAACACCTCAAGCAAGCACAATCCTATGATTAATATTACGGGTATGGCAAGGCAAAGTCTTAATCTAGGATGCATAAGGCTTCTAGAGAGTCCTCGATATACTCTCGGTACGTGAGGCACAACCGTGAACACCAGTCCGTCACAAGCGTGAGTCGGGAACCCCAGCGAGATACTGAAAGGCTCGGACCAACTCTTCACGTCTATCTAGGTATCACCCTAGCTTCGACGTTCCGCCAATTACAACGCAACTAAATTGGGGTACAACTTTCATTCTCCCCCCTTTATATACCCCGCCGGTACACGTGGTTGGAATCATCCCTTGGGGTGATGAAATCCCCAAGCAGGTCCCACTAAAAAGAATACACCAATTGTTTCCAACTACTCCCCAGGTTCACATGAAGTGCAAGGTGAAAGTGAAAACAAATCAATGCCCCCTTGGGTAACAAAAAAATAAGCAACCACGGCAAACAATGAGATTTAATCCCCCTAATTAGACTATGTTTGAGAGCAGCAAAAATAATTTTTGAAAGTCTGATTATGTAGATGCCCCTGCAAACAAATGTTAGTTGTCCCCTTTTTTTTTTTCGCCTTTGGTCAAATTTTGCCACAATATGCTGCAAAAACGTTAGTGAAAAATAGCAATATTCTTGCCAGAACAACGTTAGGGAGTTATCACGTGAATATAGCAAAAAAACTAGAGCAAAAACGAAGTCAAAACGCCTATTTTACCTTCTGAATTGTGCTGTGAAGGGCGCTGCCGCAGTTCTGTGAGGGCGCTACCGCAATTCTGTGAAGGGCGCTATCGCACTTCTGTAGGGGCGCTGTCGTAGTTCTGTGAGGGCGCTACCGCACTTCTGCGGGGGTGCTACTGCACTTCTATGAGGGCGCTACTGCACTTCTGTAGGGGAGCTACCGCACTTCTGCGGGGGCGCTACCACACTTTTGTGAGCTTTTCCTGCAAAATCCTTAACTCAAAGAAACATTAAATGCAAGACCCATGTGTGGGTCCCACCGAACGTGCCAGAAATGTGATACCTTGGAATTCCTACTGCTCTAAATGTGCAAAATAACTAAGAAACATGAATAACAAAATACCAAGGACACCTCAAGATTAGCCAAAAGAGTGGTTCAACGAAAAAGAATGCAAATAAGATGAAACACAAACACTTTTACCTCCCTTGTTGTTGATACCCCTTTGATTGGCCCTTGCTTGAATTGGTTGTGTGCTCCTTACAGGATGGATTGAGTGACTATATGCAAGATTCAATATGCAAGATGATGAACAAAAATGGCTAAATGATTGAAAAGGCTTGAGGATTCAAATGGACAGCATGTAGTTATCAAAATGCAAAGTGTTGGAAAAGGAAAATGGGCAGCATGTAGTTGCACAAATCAAAAGTGTTCAAAATGCCTTTGAAGAGGGGATATTTATAAGAGAATTTGAATTCTCTAGAGAATTCAACGGTCAAGATTGCTCCAACAAGGCCAAGATGAAGGGCTATGGTGGGTTGAGAACCCACAAGCCCTCACATTTTGACATGTGGAGGGTGAAGTGGATAAGAGGTGGAGATGAGTTGTCAAAAAAGGTACATGAGGTGGAAAAAGACATGCACCTTAGGGGATGAGAGGATTTCCACAAAAAGGGATTTCTTGTCCCCAAGTGGGAGTGAAAGGGACATTTGAAGAATTTTAGAATTCCTCAAAAATCTACATGGGAAAAGGAAAGGTGGTTGGGGATATAAATGTGAATTAAAAATTCACATTCCTAGGAGGATCTAGAGATAAAGGTGGGCTCCAAAATGTGGGACTTGGTCACATGTGGAGATTCAGCCAGTCCAAGGTGGGTCACATGTGGGGATTGTGACAAGTCCAAGGTTCTAGAAGCCTTGGAAGAATGGAATGTGAATTAAAAATTTACATATAAAAGAAGGGAATCTAGGAAGAATAAAAAGGAATTAAAAATTCCTTGGAGAATGATTAGGCTTAATTAATCAGTAATTAGAAGATAAATGGGATTAGAAAGCCAACTTGCAAAAGTTGGAGGATGTGACACATCCTAATCAAGGATTAGGCATGTGCACATCCCTAATGAAGAAATTAGGAGATGGATTAGGATTAGATGAAAATGACATGTGAGGAATTAAATAAATATAATATTTATTTAATTTATTTGAAGAAAAAAAGGATTAAGGAGGGTAAGGTATTTAATTATTAATTAAAAACTTTAGAGATTTGGCAGAATTAAAGATATTGATTAAATAATAGTAATATTACTTAATTAACTCGAATAAGAGGATGTTTAAACGAAAAGTGATAAATTTGGATAAATTAAGTGTCCAAATTTGGATGTCTACATTTTGCCCCTTTTTGAGATGGTGTTACGAAGTAACATCATTTCAAAGAATATTAAAACATAGAACCTAGAAGAAGATGGTTAGATTGGAAAAGATGCCCCAGTCATTCAAAGAAGTAATTAGGAAGGGAGATGATGAGGGTAAAGATGAAAGAGTTAGGGATGAAGGATGCCCCCTCGAGAGGACATGCAGGTTAAAGAGAACACGTGTGTGCTCTCGAAATAGATGATGTGATGCAAGGGGAGATGAGGAAGATGATGCAAGGTGATGGGTAAGAGAGTAAGAGAAGCGATAGGAGATGGATGGAGCACAAATGGATTTCAAAAGGTGATGTTGCCCCAGTCAAGGTACAAGCCAAAATGGGTTGATGATGGATGGAGTGTTGTCAATGAGGGAATGAAGGATCCCGAAACAACACGAGGATAGGGAAGGATACATCCCACTGAGTAGTATTGATGAGGGAAGGATACATCCCAAAACACCACTAAAGGATAGGGATGAATACCTCCCGATGATGATGAAAGTGTTGTTAATGAGGGAAGGATACATCCCAAAATAACACCAAAGGGATAGGGAAGAATACCTCCCGATGATGATAATGAAAGTGTTTTTGATGAGGGAAGGATACATCCCAAAACAACACCAAAGGGATAGGGAAGGATACTAATGGATGATGATGATGATGGGTCAAGACTGGTAACAAGACTGAGAAGTAGACCAAAGATATGATTAGATGACTTGTGCAAGATTGAATAGATAAGGAGAAGATTGATATGTGAGATTGAAGATTTGGTTCGATATTGAAAGATTTGGACTGTAGATGGACGAAAGCTCAGATTAGGGGTTTGGTTAAGCTCAGATTGGGATGAGATTAAAGCTCAGATGAGGATTGGATTAAAGACTAGGATGGTTGAAGGATATGATTGGATTGATGCTACACCGAGTTCTGGGTTTTAAAGGGGCATAAGGTGTTGACAATCAGATTTTTCCCAATTTGGCAATTTTCAAAAATTGTCAAATTTTGCCATTTTAGGAAACCTCATGGATGTATGTTTGAGAGTCCCAATTTTTTCCAAGAAATACCCATTGGGGAGATAGAATAAATTGCCAACTAACATCCCAAATTCGAGATATGCATTTTGAGTTATGAGTGAAAACAGTTTTTCAAAATGTTGGAAAAAAATACTAAATTAGGATTTTGAGGGTCAAGATGAAACTTTGAGGCCCCCAAAAGTGTCGGTGTAAAAATCAAAAATCAATTTTGAAAAATCGAAGACATGGGTTTTGTTCGCGGAGGAAAATTAGGAAATGGGTCGGGATTGAATTTTTGAAAAAGAGAGCAAAAAGGTGCATTTGGGGGGGTCAAAGGTTGGCGCTACCACTCCAAGCTAGGGCGCCGCCGCCGCCACCGCCGCGGCCGTGGGGCGGGGCTTGGCCACCCTGTGAGGCGGTCTACCCGCCGTGAGCCCGTCGCCTGCGTGGTGCCGCCGCTCCTAGCAGCGGAGAAAGCATGCTCTGTGACATGCCACTTGACTCCCTATATAGCCCGAGGCGGAGAAGCCTCCCTGTGAAAGCCCAGCTACCAGCCTCCCCAATGTGCCTCCCTACTGCAGTCAGCGTCCTGCACTCCTACTTATGGCTTAATACCACTCCCTACTTATTTAGGTGGGCCGCCATCTGTGGCTATCTGCATGCTTGTGGTGAGGAGTCTTGCTCCTATTTGTGTCTACGCCATACTTGTGAGGTAATACATGAGGAGAAAGAGGAGAGGAGGGGATGGGAGTACAAGGAGATAAAGGGAGGAGTATATATGGGGATAAAGAGGAAAAAGGGGTAAAGGGGATGGGTGGGGATAGGGGATGGGGATAGAAATCAGGACAAAGGACGAAAAAAGAAATCAGGATCAGGACAAGGATCGGGATCGAGACCAGGACGACGAAAATCAAAGGACAAGGATCAAAGGGACAAAATCAGGACAAAGGACAAGAGGATCGAAATCGAGACAAAAGGATCTTTTAAAATCAAGATAGGGGGATAGGGGGATGGGTAGGGGGGAAAAAGGGATGGGGGGGCAAGAAAATAGGAAGGGATGGGAGCGATAGGAAAATAGGATGGAGGGATGGGGGGATACATGCAAGGTGATGAAATAGAAAATGAAATGCAATTCTAAACATAATTTATCATCTTTGGAGCACTGGTTTTTGCTATAGCATAAGACACAAGACACCAGGGTATGAAGAACTAAGGCAGATTAGTGTCTAACACATGAAATAAACACAACAGACAAGAAGGCTATCCCAACACCCCAAAGTCACCAAGACCTTGGTCGGGCCAGGTATTGAGATAACCACAAGCACAAAAGGATGCCCCAGCATAACACAAGACCTCAGGGATCTTGGTGGGTACTATGTGGGACAACCAAGAAGACACAAATAGACATAAAAAGATCAAGATATGCCCCTATGTTGACCAATCAAAACACACCATAATACGATGGATCATGGCGGCCTTGACAAGTGATGATAGGGAGCTCAGATGATAAACAAAATCCAAAAGTATTAAAATATCACAATCAATGTCAAACGTCCATTGCCATAGGATCAAGGGGATGTATAGGATTGATGAGGTCTGTTAGGAAGGATGCATCCTGTTGAGACCAAAGATGATGGATACGAAACTAAAAGATCGTTATGATGCAGGATGTTCAAAATTGATTGGATTTGTTGATACACATGGATCTCATTTGTGAAGAACTGGCTAGATAAGGGCATAGCTTAACGACATGACACAAGAGAGACAAGACATGAGACTGACACATCCTAAGGACCTAGGGGCTCGGGGGCCGATCAGAGATTAGCCTTGCCTACGTGAAAGCGCAAAGCCCTCGCAGTTCAGAGAAAGGTGGACGACTGACTATGATGGAGACCTTGATGGATGGTAAAGATAGAATGGACAAAAGGAAAAAGACCGATGATAGATGATAGAAGAGCAAAGTGAAGATCGATGATGGAACCCCGGGGGCGGATCAAATGATCGACCTTGCCTACGTGAAAGCGCAGGGGCAACGTAGTTCGACAAGACCAAAGGCAAATAATGGATAAAGGATGATAAGATGATGATAGGATAAGTCGATAAAAAGATGGGACCAATATGATAAGATAGGATAGACCTGTTGGATTGGATAGGATGATGATGATCACATAAAGCTCAGGGATGGGATAGTTATCCAAAGCAGTAAAATGACTTGGGGGGATGATGTGATAGATAGATGAGTGATGAAAAGTGATAGGAGATTGCAAAGATGTGCAAGAGAGAAGTAGGGGTGATGACGATTAGATAAATGGCATTGGGTTGCATGGGGGGAGGCCTATAGCCAGATACCAATGACAAGGGATTGGGAGATGGGATGAGATGGGATGAGGATAAAGATGAAAGATTAGATAAAGATATAGGATAGGGATACCTTATAATTTCTACTGCTCTAAATGTGCAAAACAAATAAGAAACATGAATGACAAAATACCAAGGATACCTCAAGATTAGCCAAAAGAGTGATACAACGAAAAGAAATGCAAATAAAATGAAACAAACACTTTTACCTCCCTTGTTGTTGATACCTCTTTGATTGCCCCTTGATAGGAATGGTTTGTGTGCTCCTTAGATGATTGCTTGAATGTCAAAATGCAAGATTGAAGGTGCAAATGATTAACAAAGATGGCTAAATGATTAAAAGGCTTGAGAATTCAAATGGACAGCATGTAGTTATAAAAAATGCAAAGTGTTGAGAATGCAAATTGGCAGCATAATGGTGCAAGATGGCTAAGTGTGTTAAAAATGCCCTTGAGGAGGGGGTATTTATAGAGGAATTTGAATTTCCTAGAGAATTCAACGGTCCAGATTGCTCCAACAAGGCCAAGATGAAGGGCTATGGTGGGTTGAGAACCCACAAGCCCTCACATCTTGACATGTGGAGGGTGAAGTGGATAAGGGGATATGAGGTGGAGGTGAGGTGTCAAGGAGGTACATGAGGTGGAAAAAGGACATGCACCTTGGGGAGTGAGGAGATTTCCACAAAAAGGGATTTTTTGTCCCCAAGTGGGAGTGAAAGGGACATTTGAGGAATTTTAGAATTCCTCAAAAATCTACATGGAAAAATGAAAGGTGGTTGGGGATATAAATGTGAATTAAAAATTCACATTCATAGGATGATCTAGAGGATAAAAGGTGGGATCCAAAAAGGTGGGACTTGGTCACATGTGGAGATTGTGACAAGTCCAAGGTGGGTCACATGTGGAGATTGTGACAAGTCCAAGGTTCTAGAAGCCTTGGAAGGATGGAATGTGAATTAAAAATTCACATATAAAAGAGGGGAATCTAGGAAGAATAAAAAGGAATTAAAAATTCCTTGGAGAATGATTAGGCTTAATTAATCAATAATTAGAAGATAAATGAGGATTAGAAGCCAACTTGCAAAAGTTGGAGGATGTGACACATCCTAATCAAGGATTAGGCATATGCACATCCCTAATGAAGAAATTAGGAGATGGATTAGGATTAGATGAAAATGACATGTGAGGAATTAAATAAATGTAATATTTATTTAATTTATTTGATGAAAAGAGGATTAAGGAGGGTAAGGTATTTAATTGTTAATTAAATACCTTAGGGATTTAGCAGAATTAAAGATATTAATTAAATAATAGTAATATTACTTAATTAACTCGGATAAGAGGATGTTTAGATGAAAAGTGATAAATTTGGATAAATTAAGTGTCCAAATTTGGATGTCTACACTAATAACTTGGCACATCCTCAGGATCCTGCAAAATTTCACATTCCAGATCCTAAGCCATATTGGTGGGATGACAAGGCATTCTGTAAATTTCATAATGGTCGTGGCCATACTATTGAAAACTGTTGGAGATTAAAACATATCGTCCAAGATTTTATAGAAAGTGGAAAGCTTCAAGTTGATGGCCTAAATACGAATGTTGATCATAAGGCTTTTAAAGAACCTTTGCCTAATTACGACAAGGGGGAAACCTCTAAATCATAGAATGGCAAAGCTGCAATCAACTACACCTATATAGCGGCAGAAAATGTGATAAACATGCTTGAAGTTGTGGAGCTAAGTGTTAATATGATAAGGAGTAAAGACCCGCATGGTTATGACTCTGCCCCTATTTTTGACAACCAACCTGTTGTGGTGCTGAGAGTTCCTCATTCTAGGTTATCTTCCCAAGCCCTTAATGATGTTACCAGGAGTCAAGCCCCTATTATTCTTAGAGGGCCTAGTTCAGGTCCATCCAACAAATCCAAGCAAGTGGCATCCAAGAATGTCACTATAAAGTCCACCACTGCTCTCAAACCAAACTACAATCTTGTAGATCAGTTACAGAAAACTCCAGCATAGATCTCAATCTTAGAGCTTCTAGAGTTGTCCCCTAGACATAAGCAGATCCTTGAGGACACTTTGCGCACAACAAATGTCCCCAATAACATTGATATAGACCAATTCCAAGGCATGGTGAATCACATTACTAGCCCACATTACCTCTCTTTCTCTAAAGATGATGACAAATCCCTAAGCCATCCACACAATCTTGCCCTCCACATTGAAGTCATTATTCATAAAACCTGTGTCAGGTGCGTGTTGATTGATGGGGGTGCTGGGTTAAATATTTGTACTTGGAATTTGTTAAAAACTTTGGGCTATTCAGAGCAAGTGATCGAAACTAGAAAGAAGATCACCATAAAGGCCTATGATGAGGTAGAATGAAGTTCTAAGGGGTTGGTTGTCCTTCCTATCAGGATTGGCCTAGTTGAAAAAGATATCTTGTTTCAAATTGTTGATACTAGACCCCTTGCATACAACATTTTATTGGGTAGACCATGGATTCATGATATGCAGGCAGTGCCATCTACCTACCACCAGTGTGTTAAGTTCCCCTACAATGGAACAAAAATTTGCATACCAGGGGATAACACCTTATCAATTAACTCAATCTCAGCTAATGTTCATGTCCCTCTTAACTGAGCAGCAGAGGATTATGAAAAAAATTTAGCAGACTGTCAAAACAAATTTAAGTCAGTAGACCTTGGCATGGGGGGGTATCAACTTGACTCTTTTGCAAAGATGCCCGTTTCCCCTAGGACATATGGAAAGCCTTCACAGGAGATGAAACCATCATCTTCAGCAATGACACTATTTGACAAGTTTGTTGAATCCTTAGTACCAATACAAGATGAAAAAGAGGAAGTAGTTGTTCGAGATTGGATATACAAAGAGGAGAAATACCAGCACAATGAAAATTTCTCCCCCTCTCCTAAGTCCTATGGGAGAGGATATACTTTTGTCAAGAAGATGGGTTATCCAGGATATGGCCCTCTTAGTCACAGGTTAGATGCTAGAGCCGAACCACTCAATCATGATCTTTTTGCACATAAGTCTAAGAAACTGGTTGGCCTAGGCTTTATGAACAACAATAAATGCACTCTCCCCATTTCTGATAGGCGGGATAGTAAAGATGACATAGAATATGTACCAGATTTGACCAATCAACAAGACATAACATATGATTGGGTACCTTCAACAAATCTCCTTTGGGAAGATTCAAGAGATTTAATAATTGATAGTCCTCCTATCTCATTTGCAATAGATAATGACTATATGAATGCAAGATTGACTATGGATAGTGTCTCCATCCTAGCTACAATGGATGGTGATAATTCAGATAATTTTGTGATTGAGAAAATTGCTAGAGGAGAGGAGCCTCTTCCAAATCTTGAGGCTTCTACATCACGAGGCTCCAACAATAATTTAGAAATAGACTCTCATGAGTTTGAATGGGATTCACTCTCTGATGCAACAGTTGACTTGGATATGGATGTTGTCCATGCTTATAGTTCTCAACCTGATGTAACTGACGAGTCATGTGTTAGATTAGAAGATTGGAACCCACATGTCGCATTAGTAGATGATTCTTCGCTTGCTAGGATAAATTATGATTTAGACACTTTAGAGGGAAACTTGATAGATTCCAATTCTACAGTCACCAGAGATGACACCACCTATATCCTTAATCTTGAACCGGTCATCAACCTACCCCTTATTCACCCCAACCTTATTGATTGGTCTCAATAGTACCAAGAGCCTCAACTCTTGACATTTCACAATGACTATGAGATCACCTGCTATCTAAATGCCAGTGAACCTGTAGTCTCTTCCACCAGTGAACCAGCTACCAGTATGACAGAACCTGAAATCAAGTACCTTAGTCACAAGATAAAAAGAAAAGAAAAAAAGAATAAGAGTTATGATGGTGAAAACCATTATGTGGCGGTGTCAGAACCAAAAAAGTAAAAATAAAAGACGTATCCAAAGGTGAAAACCTCCCAAAGGCACCTACGGATGAGGTACTTGATAGTCTCCCAAGCTATTTCCAGGACAGATCATCATTATTGGTTGAACCTACAGAAGTTGTTAATTTGGGCACAGAGGAAGTTCCAAAAATTGTACACTTGGCTAAATCTTTATCACCTAAAGAAAAGAAAGCCTATACTGAGTTCCTCCAAAAGAAGGAAATTAACTTTGCATGGACATACTCAGACATGCCAGGGTTGGACACTAATCTCATTATGCAAAATGGTTCTGGAGCTGGTGTGTTGTTTGTTTCTCCTCATGGGTATACTATTCCTAAATCTTACAAGTTACTCTTTCCATGCACAAACAACATAGCGGAGTATGAGGCTTTGACAAATGAACTAAAAATGGCCATAGAGTGGAATATCACAGAACTACATATCTATGGGGATTCTCAGCTGATCATCAAACAAGTCAATGAAAAATACCAAACAAAAGATGACAAGTTGGTACCTTACAAAAAAATGGTTGATTCATTAAGATGGTATTTTACTTTTGTCACCTTTCAGCAAATCCCTAGGACTGAGAACAAAGCAGCTGATGCTATGGCCACCCTTGCTTCACTTCTTCAGTTAGAGGAACGTGAGTCTAGATATGAATTTCTGGTGGAAGAGCTACGATATCCCATATTTGACTCACCTGAAAGCCATGTCATTTGTACCCTTGTCAATCATGAATCCTCCCGCTATGGTGCTATTTACTCATATCTTCGTGATGACATCATCCCTAATACATTTAACTGATCTGAAACAAGAAACCTTATCCGCAATGCCTCTCGCCATTCCCTCATCTCTGGTGATTTGTATAGGAGGGGTCTAGATGGAACACTTCTTAGGTGCTTAGAAAAGGAAGAATCCGATCAAGCGCTAGTTGACATCCACGAGGGCATATGTGGAGGACATTCTAATGGTCTTTCCATTGCTAGAAGGTTGCTTAGGGCAGGGTACTATTGGCCTACAATGCAGATAGATGCAATAGCATTTGCTAAGTCTTGTGAAAAATGTCAGAAACATGGACACCTGATACATGCTCCAGGTAGGGAGCTAATTCCTTCTATATCTCACTGGCCATTTCAGCGATGGGCCTTTCACCTTGTTGGGAATATTCATCCCAACTCATTAGGTGGGCATAAGTTCATTATCACTGCTACTGACTACTTCATAAAATGGGTAGAGGCTGTTCCACTTTCTATTGCCTCAGGAAAGACAGTGTCTTTATTTATTTTAAACCATATCATCTGTCGATATGGAGTGCCATCTGAGATCATCACTGACAATGGAAGTCAGTTCAAAAATAAGGACCTTAAAGAACTCTACCAAAGATTCAAGATAAAGCAACATTGGTCCTCCATTTACTTCCCACAAGGAAATGGTCAGGCGGAGGCTTCAAACAAAACCATTCTCAAGATTTTGCACAAAATAGTTCATAAGAATGGTAGAGACTGGCACCTACAGATAAATCTGGCCCTGTGGGCCTATAAAACAAGTATTCGTACTCCAACTGGGGCTACTCCTTTTGCCCTCACATACGGCGCTGAAGCAGTGTTACCTTTAGAGGTTGAGATTCCATCACTTCAGGTCTCTCTCAAAGGTCTAGTTACAGATGAAGACTATCGCGCCATGAGATTGCAAGAATTGGAACTTTTTGATGAGAAGCGTAAAGCATCATTTGACCATATGAGGGTCTATCAAAAGCGGATGTCCAAAGCCTTCAATAAAAAGGTTCGCCCTAGAGAATTCCAAGTAGGAGATCTTGTCCTGCGAGAGAATCCTAAGAACCAACAGAATTGAGAATAGAAGGGAAAATTCGAACCTAATTGGCTTGGACCCTATATTATCACAGTAGCTTTTGGTACAGGTGCCTATCTACTATCTACTAAAGAGGGGGAGCAGCTCCCTGAGCCTATCAATGTTTTGCACCTAAAGAAGTTCTATCCTTGATGCCCGTTCTATCTGGGGGCATCCTTTGTATATAATTATGACCCTAAAAAAAGTTCCAAAAAAATTGATATATGGTACTGAAAAAATTACAAAAAAAAAAATGATATATTGTCAAAAAATCCAAAAAAAATCAAATATGATGTTGAAAAATTAAAAAAAATTCAAAAATTCAAAAAAAAGTGCCTTGGTGAAAACCTGGAAACAGGCGCCTTGGTAGCAAAAATACAAAAAATATATATATATAAAAAGTCCTAAAAAAAAAATTCTTCCAAGTGGTGAAAACCTGGAAACAGGCGCTACTTGAGGCCTTTGCATCCCTATTTCTTAGCATGCATCCTCGACACTTAGCCTTTCTCCATCATGCCTTGTCCTTATTGCCTTGGTTTGGAATTGGTTTGTCTTTGTCTAGGGGCATCACTGTGTTAGCTTTGGTCTCTTGGATATGCTTGTCTTTAGGACACCTCGCAAACGTTGTTTTTCAACACTAACCCAACTGTGTTTTTCAACACAACCCCTGACATCGTGTGTTTTTCAACACTTATCAGTTTGGTCTTATCCAGTTCGGTCATGTGATCTTACCTACTTGCAAGCATTCAATCCTTATCCTCGGAACTCAGTATCAGTTTACACACTTAAATTTTTTTTAATTGCAACACTTAATGCTTGAGATATGCCATGATCTTTTCTTTGTGTGCTGACTGATATTGATTTTCGTTGAGTGTCCTTATCTAATAAGTCTCTCCGTGATGCATAGCTAGAGGACTTGGGGCATGGAGCATGTTTTTATTTGCTTTCTGCTTATGGGTGTTGTCTTGAACCTCTTTAGTGTCTCTTGTTGTCTCCTTGACACATTTAAGAGATTTATGGCATCATCCTTGAATGTTTTTGCACAACCATTCTCATGGTAATCCTGGCATTTATGTCTTGATGCGAGCGTGGTTTTGCTACATTAAATTGGGTAAGCTAACATTGTAGTCATCTTGACCTTCATGTCTTTGATGCTCATGTTAGAATCTTTCCACATTCCAAGCTGATATAAATCACATTCATATCTTCATAGTTGTGTTTGTGACTAGTGATGATTGTGTGATTGTCCGATGTCCGGTAATAATGGCCCAATGATGAAAATAAGTTCTCTTACATTCTCTAATGAATGATGAACACACAAAAACCTATGTTACCCTATTGCAAGTACACCTTTGCATTTTCATGTAGCTTGTATTATTTAGACTTCATGTTAATTTGCACTTTTAGGCTGTATTATGGGTTTGAGAGGGTTTCCTTCATCTTTCTTTTGGATTTTTCATCAACTGTGATCACATTCTTCACTTCCTTATCTTCTTTCGTGATCTCAATAGAAATTACCTATCTTAAAGAGTTGATTGATTTTGATGCATCCTCTTTATTGAGGCAGATTCTTTTTCTTCTCTCTATTTCTTTCCATTTCTTCCAAACTTCTATCTTCCATTCGATTTCACCCCACTTTTTTTTTTTCTAATTCAACCTTAGGGCATAATTTTCTTGCTGATCTACTTGGGTTCTGTGATTCTTATATTTTTCATCTTACATCAAGAACCTTATCTTTTGTTTGATTTGATCAAATTTTTCAATTTATTATTTCCCTCTATCTCATTTCGATTTCGATCACGAGGGGGCATACCTATCAAACTTCAATCCTTGATTCAACTTTATCAATTTATCAATTGCTTCTCTTGGGGCAACCTTGCTTGAGATTCTTATCTCTCACTTTGGATGTGATCCCGAATCGACCTCATGTTCAAAGGCCTTTTGTTTATGTTTGTCCAGATGTGATCCCGAGTCGACCTCACATCTGAGTTGTTTTGTGATCCCAAATCGATCTCACATTGCAACTTCATTCTTTGACTGCATGTGATCCCGAGTCGACCTCACATTAGTCAAAGAGGGGCAAATGTATGCAACCTAAAATGGTCACCTAGACTTTGGGCCCCATTTATTTAATTTGTCAACATCAACTTTCTGAATCAATGATTGTCGCATTTTCAAATCAAATTTCTTAATCAATTCATAGCTATTTCAAATGTTTCAATTTTTCCTAAGGTTTGAATGCTTCATTAATTTTATTTAATCAAAAGAAATAAATCCCTTTTAATAAATAAAATAATGTTATTTAATTGAAGTTAATATTACTTAAATAAAATGATGCTATTTAATTAAATCTATTTTTAATTAAATAATTTTATTTTATTTTATTAATATTCATTTCTAAATTACATAATCTTATTTTATTTTATTAAAAGAGATATTATCATCTTAAATAAAATAAAATAAATGAAATATCCTCTCAAGAATATCCTATGATGAAAAAAAGGAAACAAATCAGTTAAAAGGGAAATAAACTAAAAAAAGAATTCCAATCAAGATTTGTTTCTATTTTTCTATTTATCCCACATTGCTTCTGAATTTTCCTTCAATTCCACTTTTGCCTATAAAATGAGCCCTCTCATTCTCATTTCAAAGAATCACAATTTTTACATCAGACTTATGCTACAAATTTTCTTGAATTTTATCATTTGAGATTACACATTAGTTTGATTTTATAAGCATCTTAGTTTTAGAGCATATAGTTTAATATTACATTTTAGCTTAATCTTCATAGTAGATTAATTTGAAAAGTAATTCATTTATGGCATTGCATGTAGATCAATTTTATTTCAATAAATTAGTTTTGTTTATTGCATTTTACAGTCATTTAGATTAGTTTTCATTGTTGCATTGCAAGAACAGGATTCATGGAGATTGGCATTCTTGCTTCTCCTCTTTGAATCTCTTGTTCCGAGACTGTATTTGCAGGGGTAACTGTGTCAATATGAGGGCCACAATATCAATCCTTGCTCTTCTTGGATAGAGAGCTATGAATTGATTTGCAAGGACTCATTATTGAGTATCCTTGCATGCAAGGATTCACAGAAGTATAACATATTTTTAGTTATACAGTAATATCCCTAAATGAGTATTGAACTGTTATGACCATCAAAGGAGCCCAAACTAATTGTGGAGTCATTGCAAGAGGCAGAAAGGTCACCATCACAAGGTCATCCCAACCTCCTAAAGCACCCAATACCAACCTAAGATCCATTCCTAGTGGCTATAATGTCCTCTATCAAATAAAAATAACCCCAACTCAAATCTCCATCATAGAGTTACTGAAAATATCACCAGCCCACAAGAAGATCCTTGAAGAAGCCTTAGCCTCATCTTTTCTCCCCACTGATCTTGATGGAAATCAGTTCCAAGCTATGGTCACACACCTCACTACACCTCACCTTCTGACATTTTTAGAAAAATATATTCCAACACATCCATCTCATAATGGTACACTTCATCTTGAGACTTTCATTCATAAAAAAAGATCAAAAGGGTCCTAGTAGATGGAGGTGCAAGGTTGAACATATGCACCCTTAAATTAATAAAAAGCTTGGGCTTCACCGAAGATGCTATTGAAAAAGTAAAAAGGAATTACCATAAGAGCCTACGATGATCAAGAAAGAGTGTCTTAGGGCACAATCCAAATTCCTATTTAGGTAGGGCCGGCCATTAGGGAAACAACATGTCAAGTTCTTGACCTAGAGTTGCCTTATAACATCCCCCTAGGCCATCCCTGGATTCACAGAATGCAAGTTGTAGCCACCACCTTTCACCAGTGTGTAAAGTTTATGTACCAAGGCCAAGAGGTCACTATCCATGGGGATCTTGAACCCTTTTACTATTGCAAAAATTTGGAGGCCAAATAATACAAAATCCCCTAAGTGCCCAAGAATGATGAGGGTCCCTCAACTCCATACATTGACCCGACTACTCTCACCTCTACTTCTACGATAGAGAAACCCATCATCCTCACCATCTCTAATATGAAAGTCATTATCTAGGACAGTGGGTGTGGAAATTATACAATTCCTAAAAATTCTTTTGTGGTGGGAAAGTTACCACAATCTCCTAGGTCATGAGGACAACCACAGTAAAATGATGCTTCCTCATCTCAAACATTCACAATAGGCTCCTCCAGCTTTAGAAGTTGGGGAGACCTAGGCTGGAAAATAATAGAGGAAGACCGATCCAACCTCCTCTACCAAGACAACACACCAACAACTAACTTACCTATGGATGACAATAGTAAGGGCCTACAAATGATGCTCACCATGGGCTATGATAGAAATAAAAAGCTTGGAAAAAATGACAACGAGCTTCTAATACCCATATTCTTGAGACACGAATGAGAAATCTTGGCCTCAGATTTACCCCTCTAAGTATAACCATATGTGGTCAAAGTCCCTCAATTAAGAAATTCAAAACTCCTTAGCAATTAGCAGCTGCCCTTTTCCTACCCGTATCCACAGGTCTTCCTTGAGACAATTTCACTTTTGACATAATAGACATGTGTAGTAGTGACAAGAACCCCATAACTAATTTTCCAATGCTTTTCGAGAACACCTCCCTACTCATGATTAGTACCTTGTATTTTGATACCAATGACCATCAAACCCATGAAATTAACCTAGTCGACCCCCAACTCATCGATTACAACCAACGAGGACTGCCAATTTTGGACACTTTCAAAAATGATGAAGCACTCTCAGAATTCATGGGACTGTAGAACATGGTACCATGCAGAGATCACAATGCTAGGTTTGATATCATTTTAGACACACAAACCTACTACAGGGAGTTGATTTAATCCTTTAGTCAAAAAATCAAAAAAATTGAGAATAATCTCAAGGTCTTTGAGTGACAACCACACAATGGCACTCTTTGACTCTAGAATAGTAAAATAAAGGACATATCCAATGGTGAAAACCTCTTCGAGGTGCCCAAGGATGAAGGATTCAATCTCCCCCTCAATTCTCTACATTAGGAAAAGTCAACAATTCTAGCCAAAAAATACAACTCACTCAACTTGGGAACAAAGGAGACACTGAACATCACATTTTATGCTAAATCATTATTGTTAGAGGAACAAGAGATCCTAGCTACCTTCTTAAGGGAGAGAAAGGTCAACTTTGCATGGAGCTATGCTGACATGCCCGGGCTTGATCTGGAGATTGTAGTCCACCATCTAGTAGTTTACCTTGAGGCAAAGCCTGTTAGATAGAAACTTAGAAAAATGCATCCCTAGACATTCTTGTTGGTTAAAATGGAATTAAAGAAGTTACTTGATGCATGGTTCATATGACCAATTGACTATCTAGAGTGGGTATCAAATCTAGTACCTATTTCAAATCTCAATGGGGGCATCTGTATATGCACATATTTTAGAGACTTGATCAAGGCATGTCCCAAAGATGCCTTCCCACTTCCAAACATTGATATGATTGTAGATATGACAATAGGATATTAGATTCTTTCACTAATGGATGAATTCTCTAGGTATAAGAAAATAATGATAGCCAAAGAAGATCAACACAAAACAACTTTTACTTGTCCATGGGGACCATATTGCTGGAACATAATGCCATTTGGCCTAAAGAACGTTGGAGCAACATATCAAAGGGCCATGACCTTAATCTTTCATGGAATGATCCATAAGACTGTGGAAGATTATGTTGACAACATATTGGAAAAATACAGAACAAAGTGAGATCACATAGCAGCATTAAGTGCCATCTTTGATAGACTTGAGGAATACAAGGTCCACCTTAATCTAAAGAAATGTGTCTTTGGTGTACAATCAAGGAAGCTGTTGGGATACATTGTGTCTATGAGAGGAATTGAAATAGATCTTGCTAAGGTAAAGACCATCCTCGAGATGGAGGCACCTATGACTTTGAAGGAGCTAAGAGGCCTACAAGGCAGGCTCTAGTCAATTCGTCGGTTCATAGCTCAGTTAGTAGAAAAGTCAGTCCCGTATTCTCACCTACTCCACAAAGGGGTAGGATACAAATGGGATGACAAGTGTGATGAATCATTTAACAAGATGAAATAATATTTTCTCACACCTATGCTTATGCTACCAATCCAAGGAAAGCTTCTAATCCTTTCCATATCAGCAACAATAGTAGCTCTCGGTGCTTTTCTAGCTTAGCACGATGAAAATGGAATAGAGAGGGCCATCTACTAAATCAACCAAACTATGGTAGGGCATGATTTAAACTATTCATTCATTCAAAAAGCTTGTCTCGCTGTGGTTTTTTCCTCTCAAAATTTTAGACACTACATTTTAGCACATAAAATCAAACTCATTGCCAAGATTGACCCACTCAAGTACTTACTCTCTAAAGCAATGCTCATAGGAAGAATGGCCAAGTGGGTCATGATCCTATCAGAATATGATATCGAGTATGTAGAGTGGAAGGAAATCAAAGAACAAGCCATTGCAGACCAACTAGTAGAAACACCTATGTATTTGAAGAACCCACTAATTTTAGAATTTCTTGATGAATCCATCTTCAAGTTGAGCATAATAGACCATTGGAAGTTGTAATTTGATGGTTCCTACACACAACATGGATCAGGATTTGGGGTCTTTTTCATCGCACCACAAGGAGATTGCATACCAAGATCCTACAAGTTGGCATTTCCTTGCACAAATAATATTGTAGAATATGAGGCTCTAACCATAGGACTCAAAATAACAGTGCAATGGCATATCATGCCTCTCAAGGTATATGAGGACTCACAGGTAATAATCAATCAAGTGATTGATGAATACCATACTAAGGATGACAAGCTAACTCCATACAAGAAATTGGTAGAAAGTCTTAAGGAGTCCTTCATTGAGATCACATTCAAGTAGATACCTAGAGAGAAAAACAGAGCAATAGACACCATGGCAATGATTGGATCCTTGTTGGACATCCCTCACAATGTCCTAAAACATGAATTCCTAGAAGAGAATCTTCTTGTTCCTGCATTCGAGGTACCAAACTCCAAATTAGTGTGCGAAATCATTGGTCCCAGTGATCCTTGTTACCATGATATATACACTTATCTAAGAATAGGAGTCCTACCTATTGACTTACCCTAAGTCTAAAAAGAAGCTTTGTCAAAAATTCCTCACTTTGTTATCCTAGGAGACACCCTTTACCGTAGGAGCATAGAGGGAACCTTGTTACGATGTCTAAATGTTGAGGAGGTGTTGACTACCTTAACCAAGGTACATAATGACATATGTGGTTCTCATTCTAGCGGTATGACCTTGGCCAAGAAATTTGTGAGGACAGGGTATCATTGGCCTACTATGGAGAGAGAAGCACATGAATATGTCAGGAAATTTCTGCAGTGTCAGTAGCATGGGGACCTCATCCATGCTCCAACTCAAGAACTTCATCCCATCATCACACCATAGCCCTTTTGATAGTGGGGGCTTGATCTCATTGGATAAATCACCCCTACCTCATCCAGTGGCCACAAGTTTATCATTACTACCACTAAGTACTTCACAAAGTGGGTAGAAGCCATACCAATGACCTACATGACCAAAAAGCAGATATCTAAATTCATCCTGAACTACCTAATATGCCACTATGGTGTCCCATAATCCATTATCTCAGATAATGGGATGCCATTCAATAATCAAGATGTCTGTGACTTATGCTACAAATTCAAGATCCAACATCGCTTCTCCAACCCGTATTATCCCCAAGGAAATGACCAAGCTAAGGATGCAAACAAGACCATTCTAAAGATCCTCAAGAAAACAATCAATGAAGCTGGCTATGACTAGCACTTGCAATTGAATCTTGCCCTCTAGGCCTATCAAACCAGTATCCACAAATCAATAGGTGCCACTACCTTTTCCCTGGTCTATGGATCAGAAGCCATATTACCCATTGAGATCAAGCTCCTTTCACTAAGGATATCACTATAGAATCTCATCACAGATGAGGAATATTAGGTGTTAATACTGAATGAGCTAGAACTACTAGACAAATGATGAATGGATGCATTGAGCCACCTATAGGTGTATCAGAACTAAATCAAGTGGAATTATAACAAAAAGATGAGGAGCAAGACCTTCCAGGTCGGAGAACTTGTGCTAAAAGCAAATTAGAAGAACGTCCTAAACCCAAATAGTAAAGGAAAATTTAACCCAACTGGTTGGGACTGTTTGTCATCACAACAAGTTACAAGTCAGGGGCATGTCAGTTATCAACAATGGAAAGTGAGTCTCTGTAGGAGCCCATCAACAAATCCCATCTCAAAAAGTTTAATGCCTAAATCTTTCAAGGTATAGAACAAAAAATACAAAACAAATCAGAAAATGTCCTGAAAAAATGGTCACCCTAATGAAAATTTGGCAAACAGGTGTCTTGGTGACAACAAAAAAATAGAAAATATGAAAATACAAAAAAATAGAAAAAGGATTGAAAATAGTAAAGAAAAAAAAAATCATCCTCTAGTGAAAACCACTTCGGTGGCACTTTGGGAAAGTACCTTGGTGAAAACCTGGCAAATAGGTGCCTTGTGTAAATAAGCACTTTCCATCCACTAGGATCTTCACGACTTGTTCTGCATAATCCCTCCACTACGCTTCCATCATCCATCACATTCCATATCTCCATTCATCCTCCATCTACGTTTGCACCATAGTTTGGTCCTATGCTTGTGTCATGTTCCCTCCTTGCACTACTCGACCCACTCTTAAGGTTAGTTTACCCTTCCTTTATCGAAGTAGTCTATTGCATCATGCTGGGGACATGTTCTCATCAGATCAAATTCGTGTAAGTTCTTGAGGTCCTAAAAATTAGAAAATATAAAAACATCAAAAAATCAAAAAATCCCAAAACATTCATCAAAACATATCAAAATACAAAAACAAGTCAAAAAAGTTTTAAAAATAACAAAAATAGAGTCATCTTATTGAACTATGGGTCTCTGAGCTTTGAACGTAGGAAAGGTTGATTTTGGATCATCCCTTGAGACACTTAGGTCAGTCCTTTAGGAGTTTTCCATAATAAACTAGTAGTCCATTTGTTCATAACTAATCAATAATTGATTTTGTGTCAATCGAACTATGTGGTCTCTGTGTGTATAACATAGGCAAGGCTAATCTAGTTGATTAGCCCTGAAGGCCCCTAGGATAGGTTAGTCTCTCGGTCAAAATATCATAAAACCCCAAAACATTTGAAAATTCAAAAATCAAAACATTTGCAAAATCTTGAAAATACCAAAATCAACCTCAAAACATCTCAAAAAACTTCAAAAACAATGAAATATTTGAAAAAAAATCCATCCACCCCATCTTGCTTTCACCTACAATAAACATCACTCATAATAAATCAATTGTCATCCTCAACCTTTGGTGAAACAGTCGGAAACAAGTCTGGTAGATCAAAAGTGAAAACTCAAAATGTCAAGGTCTCAAGTCTAGGTTAGTACATAAACAAGTTAGTCAACTCTTTATATCAATAGCTTATTATCTAATTAGTTCCATATCAATCATTTGATATCGTCATGTCCTAGGATGCATTCTTCCTACAATGGACATCAACATCAAGCATCACCATAGTTTAGTCTTGGCTAGTGGTTTTGAAGAACATTAGCTTGTTTGTTTACTTTATCTTTGTCTTTTGACTTATCTTTTTTCACTCATTTTGAGGACCTCTCGATGATGTCCCAAATGAAGGGATTTAGAGAGATAGAAATGGGGAAACGATCATTATCTTTTTATCTGTTGTGCTTGTTGGATATTCTTGTAATATAACCTTGGTCATGCATGCTTTGTTTGGGTGTAGGGAGGATGTTTCAGATATCTTGTTGACCACATAGGAAGGCTTTCCTTTCTATGTTTCTGAGATGTTTGGAATATCTAAACTACATTTTAAATAATGATCTGTATGCCAGGTGTGAACAAGAGTACTCCTATCTGATTGTCAAGCCAAAGTCCATCACACTAGGTGCAACAACATCTTGGTTTTTTATACCTTGATGCATTGTACCTATGTGTGCTATCAAGCATAAGGTAATTGGCCCTTTTAAAATCCCAACTCCTCTATAATAAAATCATTATCATCATTCTCATCTTGTGACTTGTTTGAATCCCTTATTTCTTCTATCCTCTTTTTGTGCTAACATGGTACCATGACAGTTAATCACAAAATCATCATCAATAGTGCATCCATTCTACATCCATAAACCATCAGCATACTGCATAATGCATGTCATATCATATAAAAAGCATTAATCATATTATTTTCATTGCATTTCCGTCATTACACAATATTGGTTATTCTAAGCATAAACCGTAACATATGCATTCATTACATAAGCATCTAATAAATCATCCCATATAACCCATATCATGAGCATCCATTGTATAATCATACGAGCATATCATATCATAAGCATTATCAACATCCATCGCATCATATGCATATATACCATCTATTTGCATCATATTGTAACATGAACATCATACATGTACATCATTCCATATGTCATACATCCATTATAGGAATCTCTTCATATTCATAACATCATAAATGGATTGTCATATCATACATGAGAAAGGTACTGAAAAAGAAGATTGCATTTCATAAATCTCAACATTCATTAGATGAATAATATAGATTTGTTAGTCTAATCATTTGCATACCATAACATTTTGCATACATCATAAAAGGTGCATAAGAAAAGGTACTAAAAAAGAAGTGCATTCATAGACCATCGCATCATCACATCATAAGGTCATACATCGCGTAGCATTATCATCATGTAAGCATCATATAGCATCATAATATAGAATCATAACATCGCATATAGAAATAAGATCCATCCATAATGCATGAAGTAGAATAGGACATATCATCATTGAATCATCTCATCTCATATATCATCAAAATATACATTGTCATGGTACAATCTGGATCAAGTGTGTATCAAATACATAGAGTACAAGTGCCTACTAGGCTATCAAAAATGAGCCCATTGAGGACAAAGAATCTTGTCTCTTATCAATAAATGTGGCTAGCCATGTTGGCTTCCCTCACCCTCACTAGGCTGCCTCTCTATGTGGTCCTTGGGTTCCCTATAACATGTTTTTTGTGAATAATCCAGGACTTGAGACCCTCTGGGCATGGCTTGATGATAGTGGACACTATAGTAATCTTCTTCTCTGATAGCCTCCCTATATGCACGTAAAGAAACAAAACTCCTGGAGGAGGAAAACATGCTCTCTAGCTGCTACCTATGGCCTATCTCTTGGGAAACCCTCAGCTCTATAGCATACCTCTACTACATGACTTGGCCTCGCTCTACCATCAAAGCAACCACCTATCCCTATAATCTTTCCACTTGAGCCTATAGCTGGAAAATTTGAGCATCCCTCTGATCAGACAGTGGTGGAGATCCTTGATCTCGTGGTGGCTAGTTGTCCTACCTATCTTGCTCGTCTTCTCACCCTTGGTCCTGATCCTGTCTTGGGGCATCCTAATGGGGTTGATCTTGTTGAATCCTATCTTGAACTAGTTGGTGTGGTGGTCCATCTCCCCCTTGGCCACCATCTCTGTCCCTTCCCCCTCGGCCTCCCTGGACCTATCCTCATCCTGCCCCTTTGCCTCTAGCCCTATGTACTAGTACTGTTAATCGAAGAGGAGGTCAAAACCAATCCCTGTAAGCCTAGGTGGTGCCCACATTTTCCTACCCCTAATTGTAAAGCCACAACCTAGCCACTAGTTGCTTGAATGTGGCAATCATCTCTTGAGCTAGAATATAACAAACCCAAGAGGACTCACTCATAATACGTGCAAATATTTCCATGTACTAGTCATCGGACCTATCTTGAGCCTCCCTAAATTGTCTTTGAAAATGGCCTGGAAGGTACCTCTCGATCATACTATGCTTACTCCCCTGCATAAGTTTGTATTGTCAAGCAAATAAGTGTTGTTGCACATCATCATACCATGCTAACAATCAAAGGTAGGGCTGCCATGTAAAGACCTGCATGTCATCTAACACTCTCCTCCAGTGGGGAATGTCGTCTTAGCGTGTCCTAGTGAACTATACACCACTTTGGTATCTCTAGAGATGTGGATCATCTAGCTCCATATCAACTACAATGACCCTCAAATGAAGCACAACAATGTGCTCCTAGACCCAGATATGGAGTAATGTAAATCCTACCCCAATAGCTTTGTCGTCACCATAAACGAACTCATAAAAATATTTGTACAGTGAGGCTAGAAGAACTAGCCCCCAAGCAAAGCATAATCATTGCTGAACCATCTGCTCCCAGGAAACCCCCTCAACTAGGACTAAAATATCAGCCCCACCAATTTGGTGCAATGAGACCTAATATAATAGCTACAATAATCAATTGAAAAGGAGAAATGACGAGCATGTACTACTCTAGCTCGATTTAGGCCTCGTAAAAAATAATCACATCAAGGCCCATAACATCATGACAGACATCCCTCCTTGCATCAACATCATATATCACTTGCTCCTCATGGATTGGTAATTTGAGGATGTGCCAAATGTCCTCCAGTGTGACTATGGCCTCACCTATCAGAAGGTGGAAAGAGGATGTCTCACTATGCCATCTCTCAACAAGTGTTGTCATCATGCCCAAATACGTCTAAACTGGTGATGCATACACTATGTACTAGAGGCCAATGGCCCCCAAGTGATCTTGCAGTCTCTCATGCATCATGACCAATCTACTAAGAATAGAAAACCCGTGCTCTCATGAATGGATTATCTTGACCTCCTCCTACATCAAGAAAGCCACTATGTCTAGTTTTGTGAAAAATCATGATCCTGGTTTTCCTCATCGTACTTGAAACAACATATGCAAGCCCATTTGTAGGTGCAACATAGTTTGAAAGTTCCAAACTGTGCCACTAGGAACCTTAAATGCTCAAACTCTGCCGCTGCGGTGCATTTTGAGGAGCGATCCAAACCTAAGTTTGAAAATTGGCCTATTGCAACACTATTCTCATATGTGTGTTAATGTGTAGTTTGAATCCAAACTCCAAATTGTGATGCGATGTCACTATTCACGATGGAAGCATAGTAACTAAGTTTGTAGTGGTACTATATTCCACCACTAAGAAAAAAGAAAACTCCTAAGCTACTAAATGCACACATAAATTGAAAAATAGGGTCAGGTCAAGTTGACTCATCGATGGTCTAGTGCTAGGTAGTCTCTAGTATGTATGTACTCTATTTGAAATGTGCCAAAGAATCTATCATTGAGCCATATCTTGAAAGCGTCAGAGCTTAGAAGTGTAGGATCTCAATAGGTTATGTGTGAAAATGAACTGAAGTGGTCACCCAGGACCTGTTGAAACTTGAAAATTAGGGTTTTTTGAACCCATTTAGCTGTCCAGTTAGGGTTTTGACCCTTGATCTCGTTTTCGTCCAACCAAGGGTTGTTTTGCATCATTTTTCACATTTTATCATGTTTTTTGGTGTTCTAGAGCCTTTTTAGACATGTTGAGCACCTTGTCCTCTTTTTTTTGCGAGATCACCCAAAAATCCAAATTTTCATTTGGTTTCTCAAGGGAGCAGTATATTGGCATGTTTTCTCTTGTCAAACAATAGTGGGGAAAATTTTGAAATCAGAAAATTTTAGGCATTTGATCGAGATGATTTATTCTTTGAACCAACGTAATGAGTACTTTGCTTCAAAGAGGGGAAAAATGTAGACATGGAAAGTATACCAACATACTTGATCCCAATTGACTAACATCATTTCATCCTAAATCACCTTCTTAGCTTGTCATCACCTATTCATGGACCTTAGTTGAATAGACGAGTTTATCCAATTAAGTCATCCTCTCCTATTAATTAATTAAATCAATTTTATTTAATTAACCCTCTTTTTCCTTATTTAAGTGAATAATCCATTTTATTTGATTAAATCTCTAAAGTCTATCAATAAAATTAAATCAACCCTTATTTAATTTAGTCTAACATCATCAATCCCTTTTAATTAAATAAATAAAAAATCTTTATTTAATTATCCTCTAAATCACATTCTTCTCAACTTTGATTTAAATTAACCCATAAATCTAAATCAAATAGTCACATCACCTAATCCCTTATTAAATTAATTAAAAAGTTATTCTCTTCACATTGAGAGCTAATTTTATCCATTTCATAGAAAGATTTTGTCATTCTCATGGTTTCATAGCAAGGTTATACCAAAATTTCACCAAAGAGCTTCAATCATCCACCAATCTTCATCAAAGCTTGCACAAGAGTTGGGAAAGAATGCTAATGAAATGATGCAATGATGAATTAAACTAATGGAGATGCTATGAAAATGACACTAAATGTTGTAAGCAGACTAAGACACATCTAAGAAAGCAACCATGATTCTAATTTACTTGCTAAACTATTCTAAATGCTAAATCAAAATGTAAGCTAAGCTCTCAAATGCTAAAATGATTTTTGGAGAGTAATTGTATGCAAAGCTCTCTATATCACAAGTTGTAAAAGAGCCTCTATTTATAGATTTCACCAAGGCATCAGGTGAGTTGGAAACAATGGATGATCAAAATTCAATCTGGAGAGATTGACAATGAGAAATGAGGAGGTTAGAGAGAAATAAGGAAGTTGTCCCCTTTCATAGAACAGTCTTGCCAAGTGTAGAAAGGAATAAATGGAAAGGAGAAGCCATGTGTCTTTGAGTTTGTTGAGATTATTGAGATTGTTGAGGATAAATACCCATTTTAGAAATTAGGAATAATTATTTCCATGTGACACATGGGAAGATGGAAGATGATGTGGAAGGAGATTAGAAAAATATGGAGAAATGTGACAAAATTCGAATTAAAAATTCAAATTTAATGAGAGGGAATTAATCAAATAAAAAAATTAATTAAATTTGTTTATTTAATTAACTCATGAAGAAAGTGGTTTAGATAAGAGGAATTAAGAAATATGAACTATATAAATAAACTTTACAATTTATTTACACAATAGAGGAAATGAAGAATTTTATTAATTAAATAATCAATATTTAATTAATATTCTCCAAACCAATTTTGGATGTATACATTTTTTCCCTCTTTGAAGTGATGTGTTTATGCATTACTTCAAATAATTTTTTTTAGTGTTGCTAAAATTTTGACGGTGCCCAAGACAATGATTTTCAGAAGATAATGAATCTATGCTCCCTCAGGAGATAAATCGAGGAATTTTTTATGATAAAATATTTTTTTGATGATTTTTTGAATTTTTTGATGATTTTTCATGATGTTGATGATGAAATTCTTATTTGATAATATTCCAATGATTTATCTCTCAGTATGGAAGAAATGAGTTGCCCTTTGATTAATTAATCCTTGAAGAAAATTAAAATATCCCACCAAATTCACACTCTTAATTACCCTTTATTAAGAGGTAAAAAGTGAAAAAGGATTTATTTGTGCACATTATGATTTTGAAAATTATGGAGCAAGAGAGAAACCTTGAGCATTTGAGTGAAGATGGTGATCCCCTATGAGACTCATCGATTCGAGCAGGTGCCACGACACAATCGACCAGTAGGGTACGAACCTCCGGTATGAATTTCAAAAAATTTTCTTATGAATTTTGAATCAATTTTTCCATATTTTTCATTTTTCATTTTGATCTTTTTATTCTTTCAGTACATACAATTTTTTTTGTGGCACATAGGCTAGATTTAGTGACGCATCAACCTAGGGTTTTAGCGCATAGGCTAGATTTAGCAATGCATTCATAGTCTATAATCACACATCCGCATTTTGGCACATAGGAGGTCTGAAACCATGCATTAGTGTATTGGGTCGTGCATCCATTAAAATGGTGCATTAACTTGTAGTTTTAGTGCATCTACCCAAAGTAATGGTAGGTGAGATGTTATGGTGCATCAAAGAGATTCCATAGCGGACCTAAGGAATTCTCTAGCACATTGAGAGAATTCGCACATAACTAGACTGCAACAATCCATTCAATCAATTTGGTGGCACATCTACCGTTTTGGTACAATGAAGCATTGTTATGGTGCATCTAGGCCATAATTGAAGATTTTGTAATTTTTCTCCTTGAATTTGATGATGTTTACTCATGTCAGCCAATGATTTAAATTTGATGATAGATTAGATGATTTATTGATCTCGTGATAGGTGAGATTCAATAATGACGATGTTGTTTTGACCTCATGATAGGTGAGGATAAAAAAGTGCTTGCGAGATTTGATGGAAATCTTAGTAGAATGATAGGATAATTGATTGATATTTGATTGTTTTGTTGATTTGATCGATCACTTGATTTACTGATTGGGATGTGTTATAATAATAAGAGACAGATTTAGATAATCTTCAGTCCTGAGAGCGATTCCCATAGACTTGGGAGTTGATCCCACAGCTATCACATGCTAATAGGGATATCATCGAGTGATGTGGCTTATCTTCACTGATTGACATGCCTTAGATTAGGATTAATCGGGGGTTGTTGATTGCTTTGGCAGAGAGGTGGCATAATGACCACAACATTTTTCATCTGGCTACCAAAGAGATGACTGTGACACCAGAGGATGTCTACAAGATTTTGTTGATTTCTATGATGGGTGATATCATGACATATGACCATACCAAGAAGGGAGGTACAAAGGCCTTATGCTAAATATTCCATGATGATCATATTTGCGAGTATGAGATGCCCTAGTAGGAGATGTCTAAGAAATATACCCCTTTGTCTTTTGTGCTTGTGGGATTTTTCAGTGGATTTCTATGTCTCGACAAGAGGGAAAAGGGATTGTCTATCAGTTGGGGTTGGACACAAGAGCAGATGATTTAGTTTAGGGCCCATTTTTCCTAGGGTTCATGCATGCTTGCATAGTTATATCATGATTTGCATAAGGTAGTTTATCTTGGAGGATCTAGTCTATCAGCAAGTGTGACCCTATTACAGACGTGGGCTTGGGAGCATATAGTGGTTACACATCCAAAGACAGATAGATTTTGACCATTTGGGAGACCCTATGTTTATAGTTATGAAGGCCTAGTTGTCCAACATAAGTTGGGAAAATTGGAGTATTGGAGATGGGTATTGGATGACTTGGATTCTATTACATGGCAGCCATATGTGGATTGTGAGTAGTGGCTAAAGGATCATTTGGATATGCCTTATATTATCACTGCTAGGTACCTCATTGGGAAGACACACTTTATCATTGAGAGATTCATATTGATGAGGGTGCTCAGACAGTATGGCTGAGTGCAAGGGATACCACAGGGATTGGATATGTATGGGTGGAGGTAGTAGGATGTGACTAAGTGGGGGCCCACTTTATCTTATGATGTTGCATGTGATGAGTATCACAGATTACAACCAGTGATTTGGGATTACCATCTAGAGATCATTGAGGGATACATGACTGAGGAGTACTCACATTATTTTAGTGGGCATCCATTTTTTAGGATCTCGAGACTTGATGAGATAATTCCCACACTAGAGGATGATGAGGATAGACCACCCAGATGGAGGAGGGCCAAAGGTGGTGGAGATGAGGGGGGAGATGGTGGTGATGATGGTGGAGGTGATAGAGATGGGGATGATGGCAGTGATGATGGTAGTGGTGATGGCAGTGATGATGGGGAGGTTGTCGAGTGCTTGATTTTAGAGTGCCTTGCAGGAGGCGATCCTTAGTGGTGGCAACACAAAAATGTGTATAGATATGGTTTCCTTCCCAACAACAACAGTCACAAATTGTAGCATTACATTCCCATATTTAGAAATTTCAGGGCCGACTGACACAGGTCTAGGGATAGATACAAGTGCAGACACAGGTATTGACACAAGTATAGGAATAGCTCTCATAGGCTCAAGGGAAATACAGACTTTGGTAGCTAAGAGGGATGTTGCTAGGTAGCAGATGCTTTAGGTGTAGGGTTAGCTTGCATAGGTGTAGACCCAGGGACAAGTGCAAGGTCATGTTATTGTGTTGATTGCAGAGAGAGATGCCTTGAGGTGATGAGTAGGGTAGACCAAGGCTATTACTGAGAGATTACAACAGGTTGTAGGGTCATCAAATTATTTTAGGGAGATCCACCGCACTACACAAGAGGCCGAGTTTTATAGAGGTTGGTATCATGAGTTGGTTCCTCCTGAGCGGCGGGAGAGTTTCACACAATATTAGTCTAGCAGGTCTCAATCTCAGAAAATGAGCATGGGTGTCACACAACCATTTCCTGGCGATTGGTAGGATCCCTGGGTAGGTTCGTCAAGAGCAATGGGAGGTATTGGTCCTATGATGCCAAAACCATTTGGGGGGAGCACTACATAGCTCTGTTACCTGATTTTTATGTGATTTGGACATGTATACACACTTGATGATTTACTACCATTTTTATAATGTATTTCTTCATATTTAGATATCCTTATACATTTGACATCTTTTTGAGATATATATGCAGCTATGATTGTGGTTGTCCTATGTGCTTATATGTTGATCATGATGGATGCATTTAATTTCCTATTATGTATGATATGTGATGTTTTATGAGATGGTGATATGATATGCTATGAATGCAACATGTTGAAGTCAAGCCAAACTAGAAATTTATTCCTTGCAAACAATATGTTTGGACAAAAGAATAAAGTAGCAATTAATTAATGTCTTGAAAGAAACTTTACCCTGTTGTCTATGTATGATCTTTGTTCTTTTGTTTTAGTGATATAAAGGTTTGTTCTTAGAATAACACCATATTAAGAGTAATAAAAAATATTAAGGAAATATTAGTGTAATTGATGAATGATGTAAAATAAATGAATAAATAAATAAAGACCTTCCTTCTTGCACTCCCCTATAATCTTAGGAATTCAAGAAGATGTTATTAATTGATAAAGTGTAGCCATCATGTAGAGATAGTTCTTTTCGGTCAATCTTTTTAATGCAAATAAACATATGATTATTAAGTATAAATCACTAGGAACAATTTCCTTATTTGATGTGCAAATAGAATACCCTTATTGTCCTATATAGAGTCTTGTAAGGAATGAGAGTGCTTATTACATAAGTTATATGTTGAAGGATAACCCTCCCAACGATATATAATTATAATTTTGCCATGGATTAGAACACAATTTACCTGTTTGAACCTCAAACACTTGAATTATTGAAATCCTCCTTGTTCTATTTGACCTAAAGGTTATGGTTGAGTATAAGTGCTAATAAATTTCCCCTTAACTGTGATAAATGTTATAGATCTTGCCCCATAGTTGATAATAAAGTTGATAGGTTAATGAGGTTGAATAATTGGAAATAGTTGTTATCCCTAAGAAAATCAATTTAGATTTGTGCAATGCTATTCTATTATGATAAAAAATGTATATATAGAAAACTATATGATTACTTGAAAACCTTGCACATAGGTTTACAAAAATTCTTAAGAAAATGTATTTAGTAAATTCCATCGGTATGTAGAATGAGAAAACTACTTGTGTTGAAATATTGTACAAGGTCAAAATACGGTTACATTTTAAAAACTTGTCTATTACAATGTATTTCTCCCACATTTTCTAGAAGATATAACTCGATGATGTGTGATTATTAAAAAAAAGCAATAGTTAAAGGTGTGTGTGTGAAAAATGTATCAATGTATAAATGAATTCAAACACATATTTATAAGACATTATATCAAGAAAACTAAAAAGGAAAACAAAATGAACAAAATGTTACTGCAGCTTCCCCAAAATCATCTTATTTCTCTCTAACTCCAACGTTTTGTTGTTTCCAAGTGCTCTCAGTTTCAGTAGATTAAACTCAACAAAATGAACAGTTGAAGAATGAGATGTAAATAAAAATGCATAGTATGTGCAAACAAGATCTATGCTAAGATGAAAATATTGTTGTGATGCTAAAAGGATGTGAGTGCATAAAACATGATTATGTATATGTTCGAATATTCATCGTGTGTATGCGTGTGCATGTCTAACCAAAGCTTGGATTTGTACCAGTATTTATAGTCTTTGGAAGGATTTAATTGGCTGATTTGATTAATGGCCTAGATTAAGCTTGTTCGAATGGACGGTGGAAGATCTTCGGAAGTGGAGAGGGAGATAGAAGGTTTCCCATTTCCTTTAATTTTTATCTTTCAGATTTGAAGGAAAGTTTCTGTTTGGAAGAATGAGTTGAGGTGAGTTTAGAATGAGTTTATAAATTTATTTAATTTGTAAGTGAAGATGGATATAGAAACTCACATAATTAAATAAATTATATTTAATTATGTTTAAGAAGTGAATTTAGAGGATAATTAAATATTTAAAAATATTTAATTATTTGTGAAGTGAGAAGAAAATATTAAATTAAATATTAATATTTAATTTAATTATGGGGTGAATAAAATATTCCATATTTGAATTTAAATATTCAACTTATAGAATAATATGATAATCAATATAAATAAATTATAAAAATTTATTTAATTAATTAAGAATACGAGAAATGTCAATAATTAAACAAAGTTATTTATTTAATTAAGGTAGAAGAATAATGAGAATGAACGATATATAAATAAATAATTAAATTTATTTATATGTAGATGACTTTAGGTGAATTAATTAAATAATTTATATTTAATTAATTAACAAGCTTAATCATGACCATTTTGCCCCTCTTTGAAGTGATGTGTGGAACACATTGCTTCAAAGAAAAATTAGATTTTTGCCCTTGATACGTTTTCGATATTGCTACTAATGATGCCCCCTCAGGAGGTAAATCACGGATGAGGATATGAACTGTGAAAACTTTTGCTAAACAATAGAGAGTAGATGATGATATTCTGTGGCGGAGAGAGTAATTTAGCTCCTGACAAATGATGGTAAAAAAGTCTCATTTTGAAAACAAAGTCAAAAGGCAGCCATCTTACCTTTATTTGACCTTTAAGAGGTAAAAAAGTGGAAAAAGACAAATCATTTGCACTTTTTGACTTTGTGAATACTGTAGCTCTGAGAGTGACCTTGCGACATGGAGATTCCTTATCATCGCCACTGATTTGAGAGATCGTGCCGATACCAGAGGCCAATAGCGTATGGACCACCGGTGAGTTGATCTAACCACTCGTGTTTAAAATTTTTATGTTTGAAATCTAAATGCACTATTTTTTTGGAGATTTTAGATATGAAAATGACGTTTTAGCGCTTTTAGGAAAAGTTTTAGCGCTTTCGATGGTTTTTTCAGCGCTTAGGGTAAAAAGAATAGCGCATACAGGGTAGATGTTGAAAAGTTAGGGCTAAACCAGTTTAGCGCATTTGATAAAAACAATAGCACATATAGGGTGTCATTCAAAAGTTTAGGAGTATAGTGCATATAGGAAAAATAGTAGCGCATGTAGGGAAAGCGCGCATCCAGTGATTAAAGTAGCGCTTAGAGTGATAGTTTTAGCTCATACAAGGAGATAGTGCATAGGGGGACTATTCAAGTGCATCCCACAAAAAGAACAACGCATATGGGTTTTAGCGCATATGGGTCACAGATTAGCGCATATGAGTTTTAGTGCATAGAGACCACATAGTAGTGCTTCTGGTAAAAATAGGTAGAATTAATTATTTCTTGATAGGAATGTGAAAATGATGATATATGTATTGCTCCCTTAGTCAACAAATAGGTAAATTGTCATGTCATCATGCTGATATGGATAGAAATGATAGAACAATCTGATGATTGATTGATAACTTTGCTTCCTAGAGTAGAAAACAAAGAGTAATTATTTGATAACTTTGTTTCAAAAACAAAGAGTAGATTAAACTGATAACTTTGCTTTTTGTGAATGAAAAACAAAGAGTAAATGTTGAATAAATGATTGATATGACTTCTGATAAATTTGCTTTCTGCGATAGAAAAAAAATAGTAATTGATGGTAGAGCAGATGGATATGATATCCAGTTAGATACATTGTGTATTAGTTTGCCTGATAGGATTGATTGTGTGATATGAATCATTGATATGAATCTGATATAGTTCACTGAGATGAGTCATTGATATGGGTCTGATATAGTTCATTGATATGAGTCATTGATATGGGTCTGATAGAGTTCACTAATAGATATGAGTCTAATTGATTTTGGTTGATTTGAGATTTTAATGATTGGTATGATTCTGATTAATTATCCTTGTGATGGAAATAGAAGGTTTTCAAAAACCTCCAGATTAGAGAGTGACACTCAGCAGGGTGGGATAGGATACCTAAGTTGACACCTGCTGACGTAGCATTGATAGATACATGTGGTGTGAGATCCTTGTTGGCTATGCCGCCGATCTGGGTCAATAAAAGATTGTTGACGACACTTGTAGAGCGATGGCATTCAGAGTACAACACCTTTCATATGCCGACGGGTGAGGTGACGGTGACTCCAGAGGATGTATACATGATTTTAGGTATCCCAGTGGTTGGTGCCCTTGTGTTCTATGATCACAAGGAGCTTGGGGATATAGATGTGTTGAGGAGGGTGTATGGAGATGCACATATAGCTAGGTATTGGGTACCATGGGCTGACTTTCGAGGATATCCAACCTTACCTGCAGTTTTGGGTGCGTTCATTGGAGGTCTCCTTTGTCCGGATCGCCGGTCAAAGGGATTATTAGTGGGATGGGGTAGGATTTTGGAGCAGATGTTGCTACAGCCGTGGAGGTATGCATGGGGGAGTTGCATGTTAGCACATTTATATCATGATTTGCATTAGGTGGTGTATAGGGGTGCCTCCAGTTTGGCGTGTGGTGTGACACTGTTGCAAATCTAGGCATGGGAGCATCTTGCTGTGACGAGACCAGTGTGCCCTAGAGTTAGGCTTGTAGGTAGACCTTATCTATATGCTTATGCCATGTTCCTTGTCCAACCCAAGCTGGGAAAGGTGGATTACTGGAGATGATGACTAGATGATATGGATATAGTTATATGGCAACCGTATCTTGATTGTGAACCATGGGATATAGACAATCTAGAGATGTCGTTTGTATGCATTGCTCGATATCTGATAGGGAGGACTCCTTTCATCCTTGAGAGGTTTCTGGCATTGCGAGTGCAGAGGCAGTTTGGATTCACCCAAGGGATGCCACAGGGGGTTGCACATTATGCTCAGAGCAGAAATGAGGCCGGATGGGGGCCATGTATTTCATATCAGATAGCATATACAGAGTTCACGTCATTAGCTCCTGAGGCATGGGATGACAGGCGAGACATTGTTGATGTCGGTATGTCTGATGAGTATTCTGCATATTACCACACACATCCCTTTCCACGGTTTACCACTCCTGATGAGCCAACACCTATTCTGGTAGTACCACAACTAGGGGTAGTAAGATAGGAGGATGTGGCCGGTGGAGAGTAGGGCGCAGTTGGAGGAGAGGTGGAGGAGAGCAGAGAGGAGGAAGAGAGTTCTGATGGTGACGATGGAGATGATGGCATGGATGAGGGACAAGTGTCGAGGAGTTCAAGGCGAGATATTCTGAGGGGTGTCTAGATTATGTGGCAGCCGAGGACAATGATTGGGTGACGGACAGTGATCCAAGTGGGATCCTCATCTTAGTAGGGGAAGATAGCTACACTTCAGGCCTAGGTGTAGACACTGTAGGGACAGTAGGGATAGTTGCAGAGTTAGTTGATGCAGTCATAGGGATTGATTACATAGTTACAGGCATAGCTAGCACAGGCTTAGGCATAGTTATAGGCACAAGCACCGGTGCCTGCCTTAGACCCACAGTTAGCCTAGGTGATGACAGAGAGAGATGCATTCAGATGAAGGGTAGTGGAGGCTAAGGGCATTGCTTAGAGGTTGATGGGCACTGCAGAGAGTGCATCATTGCAGGATGCCATTGCAGAGGGCATGGAGATGGCAAGGGAGGCCGAGTATTACAGAGTTAGGTACGAGGAGCTGTGTCCTCCCGAGTGTAGAGAGCCATTTCCACGGTCCCACACCAGGACTAGGAGTAGGTCACACACACGCACATAGAGCATGGGAGTGATTGGGCCTCGACGGGATCCAGACACAGGTACCAGTGGCAAGCCACCCTCCTTCCGATCCAGCGCCATCAGGGGCATCGACTAGTTAGCAGACATATTTCACACGTGTATAATTTTTGGAGCATGTATATTGATTTTTGATCTATCTCATGTATTTTTCTTTGGAAATTTTAGTTTCATTGGATATTTGGACATTTGTATTATTGATGATGAGCAATGATATGCAGTGGTGATGATGTTTTTGATGATGTATTGTGCATTTATGATATGATGATGTGATATGCATTTATTTCTATGGATTTTGGTATGTATTTGAATGAGTTAATGACTAACATGTTATGTAGGATGATTTGATATGATGTTGTATTATGATGATGATTGATGATGCGTACTAATGATGTCATGCAGGTGGATGACTTATGATGTGATTATAAAAATGTATGTAAGGAATGTGTATGTTTGGATTTTCTAATGCAGATAAATGATGATAATATGATGAAAAATAAAATAAAATGTTATGTTTATGATATGCATTATGAATTTGTATGATAAAATGGTATAATATGATGCAAAATGATATGAATACTGATATAAAGTGAGATGGGAAAATAGTGATGAGATGTATGATAAAATGATATGTGATGAAATAGAATGATTTGTAAAAAAAATGAGTAGATAAATGAAATGAATAATAATGGAATTATAATGATAATGATATGATATGATAAGATAATGATGCTGAGATGAAATGAATGATGATAATGATATGATATGATATGATAATGATACTGAGATGGAATAAATGATGATAATGATAATAAAATGAGATGATAATGATATGATATGATAAGATAATGATACTAAGATGGAATAAATGATGATAATGATAATAAAATGAGATGATATGATATGAATGAAATGAATGATAATGATAGTGAAATGATAATGAAATAATGATGAAATGATGAAATGACAATGATAATGAAATAATAATGAAATGATGAAATGACAATGATAATGAAATAATATTGAAATGATAAAATGACAATGATAATGAAAATAATAATGAAATGATAATGATATGAATGCTAATGATAAAGAAAATAAATGAAATGATAATGAAAATGAGAATGAATGATAATGATAATGCAATAATGATAATGATAATGTAATAATGAAATGATAATGATAATGAAATAATGATAATGATAATGTAAATGAATGAAATCATAATGAAAATGAGAATGAATGATATGATAATGAAAATGAATGAAATGATAATGATAATGTAATAATGAAATGATAATGATATGAATGCTAATGATAATGAAAATGAATGAAATGATAATGAAAATGAGAATGAATGATAATGATAATGCAATAATGATAATGATAATGTAATAATGAAATGATAATGATAATGCAACGATAAGATGATAATGACAATGTAATAATGAAATGATAATAATATGAATGATAATGATAATGCAAATGAATGAAATGTTAATGAAAATGAGAATGAATGATAATGCAACGATAAGATGATAATGATAATGTAAATGAATGAAATGATAATGAAAATGAGAATGAATGATAATGCAACGATAAGATGATAATGATAATGTAAATGAAATGATAATGAGAATGCAACGATAAGATGATAATGACAATGTAAATGAATGAAATGATAATGAAAATGAGAATGAATGATATGATAATGAAAATGAATGAAATGATAATGATATGAATGCTAATGATAATGAAAATGAGAATGAATGATAATGCAATGATAATATAATAATGATAATGTAAATGAATGAAATGAGAATGAATGATAATGCAACGATAAGATGATAATGATAATGTAAATGAATGAAATGACAATGAAAATGAGAATGAATGATAATGACAATGCAATAATGAATGAAATGATAATGAAAATGAGAATGAATGATAATGATAATGATAAGATAATAATGATAATGTAATAATGAAATGATAATAATATGAGAATGAATGATAATGCAACGATAAAATGAGATAATGAAACAAATGTTTGTATTGTCCTCCACAAATAGTCCAAAGAAACATGACAACCATTGGCCTTTCAAAACTTTGATGCAAATCCAATATGCAGTTATGTACAATGACCTAAAATGAAATGCAACTAAATGAAACCAACCATTTTGTTGAGCCTTTTTGCTAACCTTCTTGAATCATTATAGAGCATTTTAAAATGTTGGAAGTATGTACAAGCATAAGAGGGGAAATTAGCACCAATGATGACCTGAGTACAACTTTCATGATTTTTGATATAGCAAGCGAACACAAGCATCTAGGTATAATTGAACCGAGATGACTTGAGAATTTCTTGCATGAATAGACAAAGACTAACCACCTTCTGATGCAAATTTGAAACTGTCATCAATGATAAACTTTGGAAATCATGTCTCGCGACATACTTGTAGCAAATGGATAGTTAACCTCAATACAATAGACAAGGAAAAATCATCCTCTTTCCTTGCCACTCTCGTTTAGTACATCATCGAGTGTGCTCCAGAGAGATGATATCAAAAATTAAACAACCATTGTTCAAAATGCAATACTATTATTCCAAACATTATTTAGATTATAGACCATCCAAATATGAGTCATGATAGGGTACGCAGCTGAAAACTACTGTGATACGCATTGATGATTGGATAGTTTGTTCATGTGATTTAATTTGGTTGTTTTTTTTGCATGATTTTGCTTTGATGTTGTTGTCTCATTTGTTTTGGTAAAATCTAAAAGTCAATTGCCCCCAGTATGCCAATGTTTGCCCTCGGTATTTGACACAACTTGCTGAAATAAAAATGTACAATAGATCAAGCCATGATAAGTCATTATCGCTCTGAGGTAAAATGATGATAGCATGTTGCTGGTGTGGCCCTAAGATGATGGAAAAGATGCATGAAAATGAAGGCTAAAATGTTAAGTGCAAAACATGAATTAATAGATGGAGAGCTACAAATAGCGTTTGTTTGCCAGATTTTCACTATTTGTTTTTATTGCATTTTTCTTGCCAATAGACTGCCTATTGCCAGGTTTTCACCCTATGACTTTTCTCCTTTTTTTAGGACTTTTTTCTGATTTTTTTGGATTTTTTCAAGAACATTTTTTGATTTTTTTGTATTTCTTCAGGAACATTTTCTAATTTTTTTGTATTTTTTAAGGAACATTTTCTGATTTTTTTGTATTTTTCGAACATTTTTGATTTTTGTATTTCTTTTAGGAACATTTTTTGTTTTTTTTGTATTTTTTCAGGAACATTTTCTAATTTTTTTGGATTTCTTTAGGAACATTTTCTGATTTTTTTGTATTTCTTCAGGAACATTTTTTGATTTTTTTGTATTTCTTCAGGAACATTTTCTGATGATGATAACTGCTTTAGACATAATACTTTTTTAGGTGCATGCTGTTGATAGGTTCATCAAACAGGTCCCCTTCTAGCATCGATAGCTTGTAGGCTTTTGAACCATAGACTGCAATAACCACATAAGGACCTAACCAATTTGGTTCAAACTTTCCTTTCTTCTCTTTGTCTTGCTGATTATGTGGGGTTTCTTTTAAAACAAGATCACCCACTTGAAAGGTACGTGGCTTTACTCTGTGATTATAACCACAGGAAATCATCTATTGATATGCTTTTAAATGATCAGCTGCTCTTTCTCTTCTCATCTAGGAGTTCTAGTTCTTGGAGTTGGGCAACTCTGTATTTATCATCTGTTGTAAGACCTTTCAATGATACTCTAAGAGAGGGAATCTCAACTTCTAAAAGTAGTATGGCCTCTGCTCCATAGACAAGAGCAAATGGCGTTGCTCCTGTTGGTGTGCGAATACTAGTTCTGTAGGCCCATAAGGTGGGATTAAGTTGAACATGCCAATCCTTCCCTGAATCATTCATAGTCTTCTTCAAAAAATTTAAGATTGTTTTATTTGAGGCCTCTGCTTGGCCATTCCCTTGTGGATAGTAAGGTGTTGAATATCTATGCTAAATGTGAAATCTCTCACAAAGTTCATCAACATCCTGACTTTTGAAAGGACATCCATTATCTGTAATAATGGAGTTGGGAATGCCATACTGACAAATAATATAATTGAGTATGAATGATGATATTTGTTTGTCAGTAACTTTAGTAAGAGGTACTACCTCAATCCACTTGGTAAAATACTCTATAGCTGTGATGATGAATTTATGTCTGTTCGATGAAGAAGGATGAATTTTGCCCACTAGATCTAACCCCCATTGAGAGAATGGCCAGGTTGGTGTGAATGGTTGAAGTTCCTGTGCAGGAGCATGAATAAGATTCCCATGAATCTGGCATTTTGAGCATGTTTTCACAAAAGTGAATGATTCCCTCTCCATTGTAGGCTAGTAGTAACCCATTCTAATCAATTTCTTGGATAAGGTCAGTCCACTCGAATGAGTACCACAGATGCCACCATGAACTTCTTGTAAAGCTTTGTCTAATTCATCATGTTCAAGACATTGAAGTAGAGTACCATCAAGACCATGACGGTAAAGGGTGTCAGCGATAAGGGTGTAGCAAGCAGATTGGCGAATAAAATTTCATTTTTGGTTATGGGATAAGTCAAGTGGCAAAACATCATCTTTTAGATAGGCATAAATTTTTTCATACCACGGTGAATTGGATCCTACCAAGTGGCAAATAATTTGGCTTTTGGGTGTGTCATAGGCAGGTTCAAATGATTGTTCTACCAGAAATTCATAGTGAATCTAATTTTCTGGGAGTTGTAGTAATGAGGTGATCGTAACCATGGCATCAGCTGCTTCGTTATCAAGTCTTGGAATTTGTGTGAATTGAATGTTCACAAAAAACTTCTTGAAGTCATCCACCATCTTTTTATATGGCAACAGTTTGTCATCTTTGGTATGATAGTCATTATTGATCTGATTAATGACTAACTGTGAATCACCATACACATGTAGTTTTGTAATCCTCCATTCTAGTGCTATTTTAAGCCTAGTGATCAATGCTTCATATTTGGCTATTTTGTTGGTGCATGGAAATATCAACCTATATGATCGAGGAATGGTGTGTCCTTGAGGGGTGACGAAAAGTATGCCTGCCCCCGATCCATGTTGAGTGAAGGGACCCTCAAAATATAAAGACCATGGTTGTTTATATTCTACAATAAAGACATTAGCATCTGGAAATTCAATATGTAGGGGATGGTCTGCTTGCAATGGTGCTTCAGCTAGTTGATCAGCGATAACTTGTCCTTTGATTTCCTTGCGATCAACATAATGTATGTCAAATTCACTCATAATCATTACCCACTTTGCTAACCTTCCTGTTAATAATGCTTTGCTCCACAAATACTTGAGTGGATCAATCTTTGAAACCAAATTGATTGTATGCGTTAACATGTAATGCCAAAATTTCTATGAAGTAAAGACTACTTCCAAACAAGCCTTCTCGATAGAAGTGTAATTAAGCTCATGAATTGTTAGTGTTCTGCTGATATAATAAATTGCACGTTCCTTTCCTGTAGAGTCTTCTTGTGCTAGCAGTGCCCCCAGAGATGTCTCTATTGCAGCAATGTATAAGATCAGTGGTTTTTCTAGATTTGGTGGTACGAGAACTGGTGGAGTCATTAAATATTGTTTGATTTGTTGAAAACCCAATTCACATTTGTCATCCCACTTGAAAGGAACATTCTTATGCAGTAGATGTGTGAAAGGTAAACTTTTGTTGGCCAATTGTGAAATGAACCTTCATATAGACTGCAATCGTCCCTGTAGTGATCTCAACTGACTAATGTTCTTTGGTGGAGGCATTTCCATAATTGCCTGTACTTTCGCAGGATCTAGTTCAATTCCTTTTTCTGAAATAATGTACCCCAAGAGTTTTCCAGATTTGACTCCAAAAACACATTTCTTGGGGTTAAGGTGAACTTTGAATTTCTCTAACCTTGAAAATATTTTGGACAATATTTCAAGACGTCCTTCTCGGGTGTATGATTTTGACAATATGTCATCTACATAATCTTCCATGAAGACATGCATCATGTCATGAAAGATCGTAGTCATGGCTCTTTGGTAAGTAGCCCCAACATTCTTTAGACTGAAAGGCATGATGTTCCAACAATAAGTTCTCCACGGACATGTGAAAGCTATTTTCTCCTAGTCTTCAGGTGCAATCTTGATTTGGTTGTAGCCAAAAAAACCATCCATTAATGAATACATGGCATGGCCAACTGTTAGATCAACTATAGTGTCGATGTTTGGCAGTGGGAAGTCATCCTTAGGACATGCTTTATTAAGATCTTTGAAATCTATGCATATTCTTACAGTTTTATCTGGCTTAGATACAGGAACAATGTTGGAGATCCATTCTGTGTAGTCGATTGGTCTTATGAAGCCTACATCAAGGAGTTTTCTCAGTTCTTCCTTAACTAATAATGCAACATGAGGGTGCTTTTTTCTGAGTTTTTGTTTCACCGGCTTGGTCCTTGGTTTGATGGACAAGTGATGCATGATAAGATCAGGATCAAGACCAGGCATGTCAGCGTAATACCACGCAAAATTGACTTGATTTGCTTTTAGGAATTCCATGAACTCTGGTATTTATTTCTCTGTCATTGATGTAGCTAACTGTAAAATTCTTGGTTTGTCAGAAGTCTCAAGATTGACAGCATTTGTAGGTTCAATCAAAATAGGCGATCGCTCATGGTAGTGTTCTGGGAGAGTGTCAAGATTCCCATCGTCTGGTGCCTCAAGGAGGTTTTCAACATCTGATACTCTCTTTATTTTATCTTTTGTTTGATCTAATACTGCTAGATTCTGGTTTTCACCATTAGATCTTTCTTTTTTATTTTTACTTTTGAAGCTAGGAGACTTGACACTCTCCTGGTCAAAAACTCTATGTCGACAATTGTTGGTGGAACAATCATTTGTATCCTCTGTAGAAAGGAAGTTTATGATAGCTTCGTCACTTGGAAACATAGGTATATTAATAGGTTCAGATGAATCCCAATCAATGAGATCAGGATAAATCAAAGGTATCAGGTCATCAGGTTGCATGAAATCGGCTATGGTTATGGCCATAACAGAGTTGTTTGTAGGATCCGAGGTATAAGGTGGATCAATGATGATATTGTCCTCATGATAGTCTTGTTCGTTTAGATCCAACTCAACATCACTAGAATCATGGAAAATTTGTAGTTCAAATTCACATGTTTGGGTCCCTGAACCTTGACCTTCAATTAGAGTTGGGGCATATTGGTGTATTACATCAACCTCTTTGTCCCTCCAGAACTCATCATTGTAAATGGTGTCCCATTCATATTCAGCAGAGTCTATGTCAGAATTGTTATACATGAAGTTCTAAACTGCTGTCAAACATGCTTCTCATGAATCTAAGCCTTCTTGCAACATGAAGACAGTGCCATGTAGTTGTTTGGATGTGCTTTCTTTGGAGTGAGTATCATAGCCCAACCCAGTTTTCTCTTTTGCAGCGAGTCAGTGAAGGTGAATAGGTTCAACTACTTTCCTTTTTCTGATAGGACCTTTATCATAGCCCATCTTCTACATGATTGAATACCCTTTTCCATATTTTTCTATGGGTAATTTGATATTAAAAACTGCTTCATCTTCATCTTTATGGAGCCAGTTTAGAATTTATGTATCCTCAGGATCCTCCATGGGGAATTTTTCTTTGATGAATTGTCCATTAAACTTTGTGATTGGCTTTGTTGGTGATTGCTTTGATGTTGATGCTATTGATATTTGATGTTCCATGATAGATGGTTGTCCATGTGATCAAGGTGATATAGGTAAATTGGCAAGACAAAGAGAGTACTCTCTGACCCCATGGTCCTTGAATTTCAATTTCTTGTCAAAACTATTGGTTAATTGACTAATTTGTGTGTCAATCTTTAGAGAAGTACTAGCATGAGCTTCTCGATTGTTAGGAACCAACGTGTCTTGACTATCTTTTATGTTGGCACAAGTTTGAATATTGGAATTATTAGCTGGTATCGTGATTTCCTATCCATCATAAGGAAACTTAAGACATTGATGATAGGTTGATGGGATAGCTTGCATTTCGTGGATCCAAGGATGACCTGACAAGATGTTATATGCAAGATCATGGTCTAATACTTGACAGAAAGTATTCTTTATAACAGGGCCCACTCTGATTGGTAGCATGATTAGACCCTTGGATGCTCTTTCTTCATCATCATAAGATTTTATGGTAATCTTTCTTCTAAAATCAATGGAGTCCTCAAAAAATCCTAAAGCCTTAACCAACTTCATGGTACAGATGTTCAAACCAGCACCTCCATCTTTTAGAACTCGTCTGACATGAAACTTGTGAATCATGACTTCTAAGTACAATGACGAATTATGGGGATGAGTTATGGAAATGTCATCCTTTTCAGAGAATGAGAGGCAAGTGGGTGAGGAAAAGTGTCCTACCATGGCTTCAAATTGGTTCACATTCAAATTAATGGATACATTTGTTTCAAAGAGGGCTTTTTCAAGAATTTCCTTATGGGCTGGGGAAATCTTTAATAGTTCCAAGATAGAAATTTGAGCGGGGGTTTTCCAAAGTTGGTTGACCAAATCATATTGATGTTGAGGTGGAGGTTCAGTGGATTTTGAAGAGGAGCCCTTTAAGACAACTTTAGCTTGCGCCCTTGTTGTTGCATTGACTTCTCTATATTCCATCTTCTTGTTGATTTTAATGACATTTACCTGCTCATCATCTGTGTAGAGATGGTTGATTATATGATCATCATTGATATGATTCACATTTATTTCAGAAGACTCACCCTTTTGATAGTTGGGCAAAGGGTTGCAGAATGCTTGGTGGTCTGTGTTGGATTGTTGATGTCCTTCTATTGTAATGATGTCATTGTCGATTAAGTCTTGAATGGTATTCTTCAAGGCTTGACAATTATTTGTGCGATGACCTTTACATTGATGATAATCACAATAGTATGCCTCATTCCATGATGGAGGCTTTACACTGGGTTCATAGTTTCGTTGAGGCGGCAAAGTAATGACATTTTTGGCCATCAACTCTTTGAATGCAGATTCTAAAGATTGACCCAATGAAGTGTAAGTTCTTCTATTTGAGAAGAATGAGAATCTTTGTGGATTTGTATTCGAGGTGTTTCCTAAGGAGTTATGATTATTATTGGTTTCTCGGTAACCTGGATTGTTGGCAATCCCTTGATTGGGAGTAGAGTGTTGATTTATATTGTTCCTTGGAGGGGGAGGATTGTTTCTGTGATTTGTAATCGAGTTAACATTGTTGTTACGAGGAGAAATCGGAGTACTGAGAACAAATGGTTTGGTCAAGACATGATTTGCATCAACAACACCATCATTCACCACATTCTTGTTGTGAGTCCAAAATTTGGACTTGTCCTGATTATTGTGATGATTCTATGAGCTAGGATTGTCTTTGTCAAGTTTTATTGTTCCTCTTTTGACCAATGCACCTTCAATGGTTATAGCATCTTTGATTAGTTTCTCAAAAGAGGTAGGACAATGTAAATTTAAATGATAGCTCATTTCTAAATTCACACTTTTAATGAAGGTGATCATCTTTTCCTTTTCAAGAATAGGACGTGGATATCTGGCAAACATTCTTCTCCATCTTTGAAGAAAAGTAATGAAAGATTCACCAGGTTTTTGCACAACTTTGCAGAGATCTATCATGGTGATCTAGTGTTGAATGTTGTAAGTATATTGTGATATGAATAGGTTGATTAATTCTTCAAATGTCTTGACGAGAGGTGTAATCTTTGATAGCCATTCCATAGAGTGAACTCCAAGACTTCTAGGAAACAATCGCATCAAGTAAGTGTCTTCGTGAGTGAATTCCAATGTCATGTTTTGGAAATCTCTAACATGATCGATTGGATTCGACTTCCCATTATAGCAATCAAATTTTGGAATTTCACAATGTTTGGGAAAAGGAATCATGTTAAGACTTCAATCGAAAGGATAAGGACAAATGTCCTCTAGAGTATATTTCATTATGGCTATTCCCCTTGTAACTCTTTAATTTTTCTTGAAGTGCCTTGATCTATTGAGTCAAAGCACTGAGATCAGATAGGAGGGTCTCTTCAGGTTTGTTTTTCAAATTCTCAGTATTAAAGTCATGAGGCAATTTAGCCCCTTGTTTAGCTAGATAACGGAAATATTTTTCTTTATCTCGCTGCAAGATCTTTTCTATGGCTTTGTGAATTTTTGGATCTTGCTCAGCCTCTCTAAGACATTCCTCATCTTGTTCCTCATCACTATCTATATGTGTTTTGTTCGTGTCTTTGTAAATTGGTGGAAAGGATTTTCTTCTCTGTTATTCATATCTTTGTCAAAAAGTGGATTACGATTCATGATGTAAAGAGGATTACTGCTTTCACCCTCTTCTTGAATGTTTTGGGTATGACCTTCTTGTTGGATTTCGTCCTTCAATTTATTGAATTGAGATCTTGTAAAGATAGGCATATGATTTTAAAGAAATCTTCTAAACTTAGATCCTAGTTTTGACAAGTGCGATGATGATGATATCTTGTTTTGATAAGATGTGGAATCTTATGATATGATCTAAGATGTTCCAAATTTTTGATTGTGGCTTCCAATGATGAAGGATGTCAGAATCCTATTGGGGAAGTTGAATCAATAATTCGAAATTTGTTTGAGAGATGCACTCTTAAAATTTTTATCTTTGTTTTTGAAGAAAGATTTCAAAATCACCGAAGGATTTGATTGGGATGTGAAGGATATTCTATAGAAGGTTGTGGTATGTTGTCAAATTCAAGAGGTTGGTTATGATTATGCCATTGTGATAGAGCTAATCTCTGATGATAAGCTTGAGAATCTAAGGGATCTACAACATACTCATCAGTGAATCCTCTAACAAAGTCTTGGTATCTATAAAGAAATCCTCGGTAGTGAAGCAAGACGTGTTGACTTTTGTACAAGAATTTTCTCTTTTGCAGTGTTTTCTTGTATCCTAATGGTTTCTTGGGTTTTCTGATTCTATTGGAAACTGATTTCTTGGAAAATTTTGTTGATTTCCAATCTCTAAGCATGGGAGGAAAAATATCAGAATGCCAGAAAGGCAAGAAAGATTTCAGTGGTTGTTTTTCATGTTCATTTCGAATGATCTTTTATCTAATTTAATGTGATGGAAGTCACAACAAACATTCTTGAAAAATAGTTGTTTTTAAAACCCTATACTAACACCAAGTGTATGATCAAAAATGTTTTTCAACAAGTGTTTTCACAGGTTTTGTACATGAAAGACAATTCAAACAGACTCCCTCTTAATGCTCAAGTAGGTCATTCTAGTAATCAACATCCCACATCTTAGAACTGTGTCGACTCACACAGCCGTGTCACCCTCGAAGGGGCACTAGTGTTTTTGTCTTTTCCAAGCGCGTACTCAGAGTTACGAAAGTGGATACCGGATCCCCTAAGCAAATAGTCCTTGGTAGTTATATGGTGAGTGTCTTGGGGGCAGATTCTTCCCTCCCCTTGCATTGTGATTATTAGAATGTTCGAAAACTGACTTTGGCTAGCCACTACACTAGGTTCGTAGTAAGGATTTTTGTTCGATGTGGCAATAATAAACTCCCTCAAGAGACCTCACAACCTTTAGAACAAAGGCTTTGGGGATGGTTATCTTGCACACTACCGGCAAAAGAGGGTTTCCCCAAATTTGCTTTAAATTTTATAATGGGGTGGAATAGCCTGGCTTTGGCTTGAACCCACTTGAGTCATTCTCGTAGGGTGAGTACTTTTTCCCACTATGGTAGGCTCTCTAAAGGATGTAATTAAAGCAGCAAAGATTCATGAAATTGGAAAAAGGAAAGTCTGGTATTTTGATCACCCAGTTAAGGGGAGAGCATAGACCTATTGCCACATACAAAGCAATCAAATGTTCATTTTAAGACCCAAATCACAATGATCTAATCTAAGTGAAAATATTGCTTCACGAAAACAAGTTATTCAATTTTAATTGCAAGATCATTGTGTGGTGACTATCCTAGATTACTTCATTTTATCTAGATGTGGCTATCCTAGGATTGCTTCATTTTAAAATCCAAAAAAAAAGAAAAAGAATTCTATCTATGGAAGGTGTCAGACTTAGAATTCTGTATTTGAGTTACAAACCATATGTGCCGAAACAGAAGATATATGCGCCAGAACAGAAAGTATATGCACCGAAACAGAAGGTATATGCACTGTAATAGAAGGTATATGCGCCGAAACCGAAGGTATATGCGCTGCAACAGAAGGTATATGCGCCAAAACAAAAGGTATATGTGTTGTAACAGAAGGTATACGCGCTGTAACATAAGGTATATACTGCATAGGAAAGATTCTAAATGCACTAAAACAGTTACTAAATGCGCTAGAACAGTTACTATATGCGTTGGAATAGTTACTATATGTGCTAGAATAGTTACTATATGCGCTAGAACAGTTACTATATGCGCTAAAACAGAGGATATATGCGCTCCAAAATCTGTAAAACAAAGTTAAAGACCCCGTATGCACCACAGAAAATGTTGAATGCGCTAAAACACAAAAAAATTATGAAAATTAAACTCCAAAACACGGTAACTGTCAAAAAAAACTTGCAGATAATGTTAAATTTGTGGGTTCTTGCCCCACGGTGGGCACCATTTTATGTGTGTGTGAAAAATGTATCAATGTATAAACGAATTCAAACACATATTAATAAGACATTATATCAAGAAAACTGAAAAGGAAAACAAAATGAACAAATTGTTACTGCAGCTTCCCCGAAATCGTCTTATTTCTCTCTAACTCCAGCATTTTGTTGTTTCCAAGTGCTCTCAGTTTCAACTTATTAAACTCAACAAAATGAACAACTGAAGAACGAGATGTAAATAAAAATGCATAGTATGTGCAATACAAGATCTATGCTAAGATGAAAATATTGTTGTGATGCTAAAAGGATGTGAGTGCATAAAATGTGATTATGTATACATTCAAATATTCGTCGTGTGTATGCGTGTGCGTGTCTAACCAAAGCCTGGATTTGCACCAGTATTTATAGTCTTTGGAAGGATTCGATTGGCTGATTTGATTAACGGTTTGGATTAAGCTTGTTCGAATGGACGGTGGAAGATCTTCAGAAGTGGAGAGAGAGATAGAAGGTTTCCCATTTCCTTCAATTTTCATCATTCAGATTCGAAGGAAAGTTTTTTTTTGGAAGAATGAGTTGAGGTGAGTTTAGAATGAGTTTATAAATTTATTTAATTTGTAAGTGAAGATGGATATAGAAACTCGTATAATTAAATAAATTATATTTAATTATGTTTAAGAAGTGAATTTAGGGGATAATTAAATATTTAAAAATATTTAATTATTTGTGAAGTGAGAAGAAAATATTAAATTAAATATTAATATTTAATTTAATTATGGGATGAATAAAATATTCCATATTTGAATTTAAATATTCAACTTATAGAATAATATGATAATCAATATAAATAAATTATGAAAATTTATTTAATTAATTAAGAAGAATACAAGAAATGTCAATAATTAAATAAAGTTATTTATTTAATTAAGGTAGAAGAATTATGAGAATGAACGATATAAATAAATAATTAAATTTATTTATATGTAGATGACTTTAGGTGAATTAATTAAATAATTTATATTTAATTAATTAACAAGCTTAATCATGACCATTTTTACACGTATACAAAAGGTTCAATGGTAAATTGCAACAAATGGATGTTACCTTTATAGGTTTTGGGTGTTGATAGAATTGATTCTTCCTAAATTTTATTTTGGAAATAATTAACGAATTATTTTCAACTTATGCTATATAAAATTTGAGATTTTTTTTATTCTAGGTATTATCATTAGGACAAGTTGGAAAGTAGTTAAATTCTCCTAAGACATTAGACTTATATGCATGATATGTATGTCCTATGAATTTTGATGAAATTGGGTTGGAAAAATATGATAGCATTTTGTATCTAAGGATTAATAAGTCATAAAAGATAATGTTTGATGACATACTTTGGGATTCATGCTTGAGTATAAGGTGTTTTATTTCATGTTATGATGTGTTAAAATGAAAATGTTGAAGTATTTCCTTGCAAGTAGGGACTTTCATGTATTAAATTATGTAAATTATGAAAATTTAGAATCAATTGTATCTTATATCCATAACAATTGTAGGCAAAGGTAACCCAATTTTTTTTCTAAAATGAGGAAACAAATTAAGGACTAAGTATGGAAAATTGGTTAATCACCATGTATGTTTTGTTTGAAAATAACCCTGCCAAAGAATAACTAGATGAGTTAAAAAAAACATAAGTAAAATAAAGGAGGTTTGAAAGTGAGATGACATACATGCTAATTAAAATAAATAAAATTTGTTAGCTAGATTATATTTGTGTATGATGTAGAACATGATAACACATATAATTGAGTGAGTATGAATATTAATGTCATGATAAGAGAACCTTATTAAACTAGTGGGTGTGGGTGACCTACTCTTGTAATCTAGTGTGTATTGTATTGTGACTAGTGAAATTAAATTAATGAATGTTATGTTTATTTCTTGTGTCATGTGGAAACCAATAAATGTTGTGTTTGTGTTGTGTGATACATGGTATTCAACTTGAGTAAAGGGATTATGGATAGAGTATACAGTTTTTACTAAGTCATACTCCTATGTGATAATTGTGAACCTTGGGTGATATATATTATGGTGACCTCCTTGTTGAGTATTGGGTAATGTCTATGTGTTATGTGTTTTATGCTATGTGTTAGGTTAAAGGTATTATGGACTTCTAGAAGGAGTTTCCTATGTGTAACCCTTGCAAAAAAAATTTATGCAAAATGTTGGTTTAGTTATAGAGATGGATGTCTATTGTGATTTTGTTCAGATATGTTGGTGTATCCCCTAGTGTCAACCACTTCTCAAGGAGATGAGTCCATTAGTGTGATTAGGGTTTGAGTGGGCAAGAGAAGACCTCCATTATGAACTAGCCTAATTGGGGTGAGGTGAGAAATTGTGTGGTCCTCATTTCCTGGGGTAAGGAGAGCTATCATATGGCCCTTATCTATCTAGGGATGAGGAGAGCTAGTATAGGGCCCTCATTGTTATTTGGAGTGTGTCTTCCCCCATCTTCTCCTCTTTATGGATCCGCTAGTGATTGGTATGTGATATCATTGCATGCTTAACCTTCCCTTGTCTCTCTTGCTACCATCTATTATTGTAAACCAAAAGGGTTGAGTATGGACCTAAGTGTACCCTTGTCTTTAGAGCATATCTATATCATTGATGATTCAGTTATTATATGATTGGTTGTGTGGGACATGTGGTATGGTGGTTATTATATGATTATCTCTGGTCATGTGGGACATATTGTTGTTACATTATTATTTATTCATGAGCTATGTGTGGTTTGAGACCACTTAATCCCCTCCTCCTCCTCCCCCTTATGTGATTTGATTGAAGCCATGAAGTGATCATATTGTGAAAATTTATGTGATTTTGGATTAAAATTTATAATTGTTAATATGATTTTATTTGATTGATGAAGCCATAAGATTTGAAGTTCTTTCAATTTTTGATTAAATGCATTGTGAAATTGTCCTTTTTGCCTCAAGGACTAATTATTGAGACTTTTTCTCTCGATTTTGAATTGTTGATTGGTGGCCACCATTGATCATTGTATCTTTTCTTACAAATTTTGAATTGTTGTTTTATTTAAAATTTGAAATTTCATATTTTGAGGCTTTAACAAATTTATGATGTTGCTAGCATATGTGTAGTGATGTGGAATATGTAGATTGTCATACTCATGTGGAGTCACTGATAGGTTGTATTGGGGGGAAGTAGATGGCTTGGGGATTTGTTATGGAGGGGTAAATGAGACTGGTACAAGATGGTTACTATCTATTTTCTCTAGATCTGTTAGATATTTCTATGGAGGTTCCTTTGGGAGGACCTAATGGTAATTATTCATGTAATATGGATTCTTAGAGGAGAATTTGGGGTACTAGGAATCCTCATCCATTTTGTGTGAGCCTTGTCTTGTGAGTCAATTGATTTTTTTTGTGGTAGTTTGGGTGTTGGATATGTCATTTTAGTTGTACAAATGAGAAACCAAGTGTAAATGAAAATGTATTTAGTTTTCAATTTGAAACTCTATGCCTAAATGCTCGATGGACAACCATGATATTGACTACTTTGGATACCCAAAATTATATGTATTTTTTTTAACTTGTAGGCTAGAGGAAACAATGCAAAGAAATCTATATAATCACCCCACTAGAAAATAAAGACAAAATGGTCCTTTGTTAAAAAAATAAAATTTAAGGAAACTCCCCTAGTTGTGCTTTGCTTGCTGGTAGTGATCTTTCACTCCTCCATTTGGCGAGTTTTAGCCTAAAAATAAGTTTGACTACTTCATTTAGCATGCTACAACCTGCAAAGAAGGTTTCAATGATGGTTTAGAGTATGTTTATTAAATGATAATTGCAGCCAAGATCCTAATAATGTGCACATCCAGGCTTTTAGCATCCTAGCTCCTTTACCCTGCGCAGTTGAGAAATAGGGAAGGTCACCCTGCATTAAAAGAAAATGGTAGAGGTTAAAGAAAACAAAGAAAAATAGATTAAAAAAAAGTAAAAGAAGGAAAAATAGAAATAAAAGTTCAAACCATTCAATTTTCAGGCTCTGTGAAGGATTGTGAATCCTGTTGCCAAATGTGTCAAACTTTCATTAAGTGTCTCCAAATTTCTTCCCCCTTCAATTTTCACCTACAACTAAACATTTCCACCTCAGTTTCCTCTTTCTCCTGCCTCTCCATTCTCTACGAAAGACACCAAAAAATAAAGAAATCCATCACCACGTTTCATTGTAGACCTCCCTCGTGTCTTTTGTGAAAATAGGGTTTGGAAAAAAGAATAGAAGAGAAATGGACGAGTGTCTAGTATTAGGGAAAGAATAAATTATTTTATTGTCAATTTATTACCGATCTCCAACCAAACATGGAAAAACATGGCACCCATGTGAGTTTCAAAATGAACGTGAATTTAAGTTGAATAGAGTTTATGGATTTGCTAATATAATAATTATAATAAGCTAAAGTTTAGTTGGACTAATTTATCCCCAAGCGTGGTTATTTCTTCTTTTATTGAGAGAAAAATAGCAAAACTCCACTCCCAACAATTACCTTGAATATGTAGTTCTACTACAAATAATATTGGATTCGTTGAGATAATTAAATTCATTACAAAACAATTTAAAATTAAATTAATAGATATATGATTATTTATTACATTTTTTTGGTTAAGGTGTTCCCTGTAGCAGAGCGCCCACCATGGGTTCGACTCTTCGGCGCTCCCGTGGTACCGGTTGGTGTGTCCCGCCAACACTGTCGGTCACGGTAAAAAGTTTACCGGCGATGGGGGGTTATATGGGGGGTTGTGCTGCACCCGATTCCCCTCGTTAAAAAAAATAAAAAAATAAAAAAATAATTACATTTTTTATGCAAATACAAGTTAATATATTCAATTTAATAAATTAATCGTTAATAATATTTTGGATATAAAAAATGAAATTAGAAATTATATATTTATATTTGGATTGTAATAAATTTAATTTAAATATACACATATATATTTATTGAAATAGGTGTGGATATTCATATATACTATAAATATTAATTAGATTATTAATACAATAAATTCGATAATATCTGAGACGAAATGTCATTAGTGGAGGTTCTTACTTAAGCTGTATAGTGTAAATTGTGCAAATATAGAGGATCAATGCATAACCATTAACTATTAATTCTTTTATGAACCCGCATAGTTATCAAACCAATGTTGAGTGTAGAGTTAATCTCATTGTTTAGTGAAAATTCGGTAAGTAGCACACATCCCTATCTGTAGCAATAATCAGGAAATTAGATTTACATTAAAAATATTACACTTAAATTATAAAGGGAATTTGAAGACCTGGAAAGTCAAAATGTTTTTGGTTAAAGTGTTGGCCAGGGTTTAGTCTTGTTTGCTATCTGGGTTGAAAGAAGTGTGAAAGCCTCCTTGTTTGTGGGTGCCTCTCAAAGTATGGCATTTAATCCTCGAATAAGTGGAGAACAGCATCGAACCCCCAAATCCTTCTGGCTTTCAGACGGGTCAATTGCTACGTCAGGGAGCGGACGTCACCGACTACCTATGACCGACAAGCATCCCAACAGAAAATCGGTTTGACAAGTTACTTGTTTCCGTGCCTGTACAGCACAAAGCTCCTTCCATGAAAGAGCTGAGGAACAAATTTTCTACGGTGTAAGACGTGTCAGAAGGAATGGCTTCATGATGTTGGTGAGATGTGGCTTGTGGGTTGGCGGCTCATTCACACGCAGAATTTATGTTCTATGGGATTTGTACAAACTTGAAGGAAACCAAAAGGTCTATATAATCAGACGACACCAACGAGACTATTCCCTGTAGTCAAATTTAGCAACTCTTCAATTATAAAAGCACTACAGTCTTAGTTAATTCTGTTGCTCGATACACGAATAGGTGGATTCTCCGAAGCAGAGCCTGGGGTCTAAATGGCGTGAGTATCAAGGATCCGGCAATTGGGAAGGCTTGCTCGATCCACTCGACGAGAATCTCAGGCGAGAGATTGTCAAATACGGGGAATTCGTCCAAGCAGCATACAGTGCTTTCGACTTCGATCCCGAGTCGTAGAACTACGCCGGTTGCAAACACCCGAAGACCACGCTCCTCGACGATGTGGGGCTCGGCGACGAGGGGTACGAGGTGACCGAGTGCATCCACACCACGTCTTCAATCCGGGTGCCGAAATGGCTCACGGACCGCTTTTCGGCCGACTGGATGGCTAAATAGACTACCTTTATGGGCTTCATGGCGGTGTGCACGGACGAGAAAGAGTTGTCTAGGATTGGGCGGAGAGACATCGTGGTGGGCTTCAGGGGCACCGTAACGCCTCTAGAATGGCTGGAGAATCTATAACAAAATGCTCAAAGCCTGCTGTCAGCCCAAGGTGGAGAGCGGATTCTGGAGCCTCTTTAGCACTACGGGTCCCAGCGGGAAGAGCGCATGCGACCAGGTGTTGGACGAGGTCCGCCGGTTGGTGAAAGTATACAAGGGCCAGGATATCAGCATAACCATCACCGGGCACAACTTAGGCGCGGCTCTGTCTCTCCTAACTGCGTACCACATTGGCGAAGAGCTTTATTCAGGAAAGGAGACTCGCGGTCAAACTCCAGTGACAGTCTTCTCCTTCGGTGGCCTGCGCGTGGGGAACTGCGCATTTGGGCGGCGGAGGCGCCAAAGTCCTCTGGATCGTCAACACGCACGACGTTATTACAAAAGTACCGGGCGTAGTGTTGAACGAGACGTGGATGCAGAAGATGTTGCAGAAATCGGGAAACCAGTGTAAGATCGCGCCGTTGTTGGAGAAGATGCCGTGGGCTTACTGTCATGTCGGGACGGAACTTCGCGTGAACAACAAGCATTCTCCGTATTTAAAGCCGGACACGACATGGCCTGCTGTCATGACCTCGAAGCTCACCTCCACCTCTTCGACGGTTTCCTCAGCTCCGGAGGACTTTGGCGCCCACCTCCTCCATCCGCCGCCGAAGGAGAAGACTGTCACTGGAGTTTGAGCGCGAGTCTCCTTTCCTGAATTAAGCTCTTCGCCAATGTGGTACGCGGTTGGGAGAGACAGAGCCGCGCCTAAGCTGTGCCCGGTGATGGTTATGCTGATATCCTGGCCCTTGTATAATTTCACCAACCGGCGGACCTTGTCCAGCACCTGGTCGCATGCGCTCTTCCCGCTGGGACCCGTAGTGCTAAAGAGGCTCCAGAATCCGCTCTCCACCTTGGGCCGACAGCAGGCTTTGAGCATTTTGTTATAGATTCTCCAGCCATTCTAGAGGCGTTACGGTGCCCCTGAAGCCCACCACGATGTCTCTCCGCCCAATCCTAGACAACTCTTTCTCGTCCGTGCCCACCGCCACGAAGCCCATAAAGGTGGTCTGTTTAGCCATCCAGTCGGCCGAAAAGCGGTCCGTGAGCCATTTCGGCACCCGGATTGAAGACGTGGCGTGGATGCACTCGGTCACCTCGTACCCCTCGTCGCCGAGCCCCACATCGTCGAGGAGCGTAGTCTTCGGGTGTTTGCAACCGGCGTAGTTCTACGACTCGGGATCGAAGTCAAAAGCAAAATTACAATCTCTTTGTACACACGATTGTTAATATAGCTGTGTTTAGTGTATGATAGGTGTCACTCTTCTATCTATCCTTGCCTATTAAGATTGCTGTCTATATTATAATATTATTTTTGACGGTAGCTTTAATATATATGTGTTCATCTTGAATATGTCAAAGTATCGAAGTCAAATGGTATTACACATGGGTCTATGATGTTATTAATATTCCCCCTAAATATGTGGTATTGAAAAGACTGTCTTCATTTATATAGTAGAAAAATATAACACCACCAATATAAACCCCTTAATGTTGTTGTTAGAACGAACTAATTCACTTACCATAATATTATTCCATGAAGATAATCAACATACACATAAGTGTTGATACGCTCCAAAGATTATATATTATATACATGCCCTTTGAAAAAAATATTTGTTATTCTCTTGCATTATTAATATTTTCATATCCCTAAATGATCTTTTATTTTTTTATTTACTTGTATTAATTAACTTTCATCTTATATGAATTTATTTTAAATAAATAAATAAAATTAATTATACTAAAGAATTTTACCTATATTAATTATATAAAAGAATTTTACCTATATATTAATTATATAAAAGAATTTTTTCTATAAATAAATATGTTTTATCCCCCACTCACTTTAAACTCATTTATCTAAGGACATTGAAACCTATTTCCCTTAATATGTAAATGCATTGATTTTAAAAGTTTATAAAGTAATTCAAGATAAGGTAGGTAATATGAGAATATTATGGGAATGGAGTCTTTCTTACGTGAAGGGAAGAAAGAGAACCTCTTAAAGATAATTTAAATGAAAATTTAATACGCAACTCCCTCTTTCTTCAAGGAGTTATTATTAATTATCTATTTTTTAACAATGTCACCTCCATGTGTAAATAGGAATGATTAAGGGTTATTAAAAATAAACTTACTAGCACTTGCACCAAAAGGTGCAATGGTTATGCCAGTTGTATTGTATAAAATAATCTAACACTCATTCATTTCATTTATTCTAGTTTTTTTTCACAGACAATATTAATTTATTGTGAAATAATCTAAATTTCCATATATTGATGATCATTTTCTTTTCGTTGCCAAGTAGTGACAAACAGTGACCACATCTATTTATGATCTTTGATTCATTTTACTGCTAAATGGTGATTTTCAATAAAATTAATACGAGTAAGACAATGAAACAACAACCTACACAAGCGTCTAATATTGGACTATTCTACATGGATTCAATCCTTCTTATCCTGTCATGCTCTCACATTAAACTTCCATAGTCCCACTAAACCCAAATAATATATTCACAGTAACACATAGGGATGATTCTGTCTGTTTGTGAAAAAATGCATACATGAAAACTACAAAAGGCGCATAGATTGTCTAGGACGCATTAATTTTTTTTTAATAAAGCTAATAAAGCACTACCTGAAAGACGTTTACAAACTCTAACATAATAAATTTATAACAAATGGAACCAAAAGGAGCATACAATTGGAAGATGCATGCACCGATTTTCCTGGAAAGCTACATTTCAATTAAGGTTGAGGATCACTCTGTCAAATCTAAAGGGGCTTTCCATGTCACATTCTCTACCATTTACAATTCACATATGTCAAATCCAGATAGTTCATATTAATATTTGTGGGATCCTAACATATATTCCTTGATTGTGAGATTAACTTTATGTCACCTGAACATTTAGAGCACTTTAGTCATTGGTGTCTCTGCATTGGCTAACTTGTCCATACTTATCACAATTTGTTTTAACTCTTGCCAACATATTGGCATGATTCTAAGTAATATTTTTCCTATTGATTTCAATTATAAGCTGAATAGCATTTCCTTCACTAATATCTCTATATTTCTTTTCATAATGATCACTTTACCTATATAGTCTTCACATTTAAAGAAAATTCCTATATAGTTCTTACCAGAAGCATTCTCAATCATTCACAAGGATTGGGAATATTATGTTTGTTATACTCTAGCACATTAGTGCTCTTTGTAAGGTTCCCTCAAACAAATATTGCAACACCTCAAACATGTCATTAGCGTTTTGCCACTGTTGAGCCATCGAACTATCATACCATAATATAGGATCAAGCAACCTCAACATCTAACAAAAAGCAATCCCAGTGATCATCGCTATTAGACTCCTCGCTATAAGACTCCCTGCAATATTTTAAATGTATGCACCACCAATATTTGAAGATATCACCAAGATTTTAAATGTATGCCCATTTCAAGGGAAACAATAATTTTTCCTGCTACTTTGTATAGGAAGGAGGAATGTTTTTGCCAACACTCTCTATCCTCTCATCTACAAAAGGGAAATCTTGGAGATTTTCCTAATGATAATCCTTGAAAAGGTTGTATAAATTGTTGAACAATTTATCTTCAAATTGAATAGCAATGTATCTCTATATTCAATGTGCAGTGGTTCCTTCTGTGCTTCTTGGCTGGTCTTCTTTGGACCTTCTCTTATGTTTTTGGGTGCAAATGAGCTTTGGTAAATCTTTTAACTCAACCTTGACTTTGTTGTTTTCTTCTCAATTCAACAAATTTCTCTATAAGTTTTACCTTTAATATGAGGCATTGGATTTATAGACTTTGCCTTGACTATACTCATGATTGAAAATTCATAAAATCCAGATTTCATCTTTAAGTCTCCCTTGCCTCTTAATTAATGGCCTAATCAGACCATGTGCACAAGGGAAATTAATCTGAATCAATAGCCCGATGAAAGAATCTAATTTGCATACACATTGCAACATACTTCTTGCTTCAACCCGATGAACATTATTTACCATTCAAAAACATCAATTGTAGGTTTCAGAGAGGGGTGATCCCACAATAGTGGTTTACAATTTTTGGCCAAACTAGACACTTAAATTATTATTTTTTAATTAAATCTTCACTTTCGAGCAGCTATAGTGGCTAAACTATGAGGAATTTCAAGATGATGCAAACTAGAGTTATGTGATTTTTTTTGTAGATTCTAAATATATTTTTTTCAAAATTTTTGAAATCAAATTGGACTTCTTTTTCCATCTCCCTCAAAAAATAGTTTTTTTTTTCAGAAAACAACATTTTTAAAAAGTGAAACTCACCATATAATGTATAACTTTTTTTTCATGAAGGATAAAATTATAATTCTTTTGAATTTAGATTTGTAACTCTGATATCTAGTGCTTCGACTTGGTTAGATAGTTTTTTATTGAATATTTTTTCGTTAATCAAGTTTCAAAGTCAAACCAATTACAATTAAGACATAGTGCTACCATATACACGTAACTAAAGTTTCTGTATGTATCGAAATTCTTTTTTTTTTTTGGTTGGATCAAGGACTTCAATATCTAGTGTACTCATATTTTTCAATTTTTTTTATAATATTCTATTTTTCCACATGTACAGAACATATAGCTTGATTTTCAGTGAAAAACCTACATTCACAAGAAATAAAAAATAAATATAATAATAAAATTAAATTTATTTAAAATTATACTTTTTGAGAATCTTATAATAAGGACTACATAATTAAAAATAAATAAATAAATGAATTCATTTGATCCCCCAAAGGGTAAATGAAAAGTGGTTTTTTATCAGCATTTTGATAGGTGTAAAGGAGAATTTGTTATAGGTATGGTTTAAAACTAGAGGGGTTCTATCGAAGGGGGTTTGATCTAAGGTAGTTTGATCAAACCCTCTTCAATTGAAATGCTTTAAGTGGAAGTTTTTAAGGCTTAAATCATTATATTTTCTAAAAATATGTGATTTTAGCAAAAAATAGAATCTCCCATAAATTGTAAACTAGCTTTGTGGGATCACCCAGAGTAGCTACAAGGATTTTCTTTCCCACCTTATTCCCTACTCAAACACCAGTACATGACTTAGGTTTATTTTTGTAAGAAGGTCCTCAAAAAATTCAAGACATATTTTTGGGGTCAATGGTCTAATGATTTATTTTTTTCCTACTTATATGAAGTCTTTATCAAACTATGGTCCTATGTGATTACCATAATTTGAAGGTAAAATCTAAAGATAAATGTAAAGTTAAGGTGACTGGATACTTTCTATAAATATTATCTTTTAAACCACCATATATGCCAAATAAAACCTAGTACAAGTAAGCAAAAATACTCTTTTGAAATGGTGTGATACAAGAACAATTTTTTGAGAGGTACGATAGTTGGATTCATGTTGACACTATGAGATTTTTCAAATAAAATTAGAGTTGAAAAGATGTAAAATTTTAGTGGTTAATATTAGTCGATTGGCTTTTCTAATTTCTTTTATTTTTTCCCCATAATAATTAGCAATTGAAAGCACTTGAAAGTGAAGATTCACTTCAATTCATATGAATCAATATTTTTCTATTGAATAATTATCTAATTTTGTATAGAATGATTCTGATTGTCAAATGTAAAAATTTTGTTCTTCATTATTTTTATTTAGCATTTATGGTGCAAAATTGTTTATTTTAGCTCCTGTCCAACTATAAATGGTTTTCCCCTAGTGCATCTTCTCTCTACACATTATGCGGAAACTTTTTACCATTGAAATAATAAAATTCAGATTTCATCCAAATAACTCACAATACATAGTAGCATCTAGTTGTGGGTGATAACTTTTTCCTTCTATTGTCAAAGCTTTGACAGTACTGAGATTTATGAACTCAAAGCTAGAAACAACCTTGTAGATTGGAAAATATTATTTTACATACATAGAGACGTCAGATAATGGGGAACATCCTTCCCCACTTCAAATACTAAGATGGGATAATTGATAGAGAACTGGTAAACTTACATCAAGTTCTGTTTTGATACTCTGCTTCCACAATTGATTGTAATAATCACTTCAATAATACTTTCAGATGAGAAAACAAATGTTCATGTCAACCTATATTTTCATCAACAATATCTCCAATAACATCCTTGGAATTATCAAGATAAAACATTACCATCCCTTACCAATTAGCCACTGATAACACGTGAAGTTATTCCCATTAGCAACTATATGACTAAAAAATTTCCTAGGGCATTTTGTTCAAGTCCCTACAATTTTCCCGAATGTTGATTAGTGGGTAATCTAAGAATCAATAATTTATATAAGAGAGAGAAAGAGAGAGACTGACCTTATATCCCTTTGGTGCAAGGGTAAATACATAAGTTGTAAGGTATCTAGATGTTGGAAGTATTCAAGTTCTGAGAGGGGGGGTGAATCAGAACTAATCACAAAATTTACAAATTGAATTTATATACTAAAATTATGAAACCAGAACAGAGTATTTTGATCAACTGAATAGAATATTTTGAACAATTGAACTAAAATTACATACATTCATCATGAACAGAAATATAATAGCAACTCATAGAAGATTGAGACACCAATTTGTGCCGAGTGGGAAACCCTCCAAAACCTCACGGTTTCGTCATAGGGAGAAAAACCACTCCATAAACCTGTATCCTTTATTGATTTTCAATCCTTTACAATCAGTAGCAACTACTGCTCAGAGATTTTAATCTTTTTCAATTTTGTAAATACATCTCATATACATATACAAATGTGTATATGTCACTTATATATGTACACAAGCTTATGATAAAACTTTTCAAGCCTCTTATCCTCAGATACATATAAATATGTTTTCACACACACTCACATGTATCTAATGATTACAAATGCTATATTTATAGAAATGAAATTCGAATCTGATCAGTTACATGAATCTAATTGAACCAGTTAGAGTTTGTTATACAAACTTCCTTTTAAAAATGCTTTTTGAGAAACTAACAAAACAGTTTTAGTTTTCAGATTTGTTCCTGTCTCAAATCTGGTAATCATTATAAGCTTCCAAAGTGTTTCATTTTTGAGATACTCAAAAATAGTTTCCACAACGACATTTTTGCAACTGACTAGAAATTCTTGTACATTTCATTTTGTTTTGAACAAAAAAATTGCATATAATATCCTGGGTTTAGCACCCAAAATTATTCAATCTTCTAAAACTGTGTAGAAATATTCTGGGTTTGAAACCCTCTTTAGAAGATATCAAAGATGCAAAACCTGAAAATATCGAATCAACAGTGTTTTTATCTCAGACCAAATTCCTTTGTCGCTGTTACAAACTTTGGTGAAACTTCATTCAATATTTCATTTATTTTATGAATACTGTTCCATAAAAATTGCCATTTTCATTAGACCCAAAACAGTTTAATTCTAACTATGTATTTGATTTGAACAAGCATTTAAAAACTTTCATACTTGTGCATCAAACTGAGAAACTTTTTCAAGAAAAAAAAAAAAACCTTTACTGTAACTGTGCGAGTATTCTTTTCAGTTTTCAACAAACTTCAACTTTGTTCAAAGAATTCACTGTCTTGAAAATTCTTACCTGTGGTGCCCTTTGAATTTCGCGGCTCAACATACCTGTGATGCCCAAGACTCTGCCCGATCCTGTTAAGTTCCTCCTTTTTAATTTGCCCCAGATCCTCATACATGTGAGCAAAGATCAAATATGTAAGAAAATCTTTCACTCTTTCTGTGAAAATTAAATTCATATAGACCTGTAACTTCATTTTGAAATACAAACAATGTATCTGCAAACCTGTTTATGTAATCTTGCATACCCATCAAATGATTTTTGTTTTGCAGAAAGGAATTATCTTAGTATTCGTAGAGAAGAAATGAACTAAAGACCAGTTTGCAAGGTCTAAAACAATACCCACAAACATAAATCCTTTTAATCACAATTTGAAATCCGCCATGCAAAGCCAACACTTGGCGAGAAAAAGCAGGGGACAATAAATAATACGTTCAGTCTGTCAGATTACGGTCTCAAACACTGCCGCCGAAGCAAGTTTTATTTGATTCATATTAAACAACATTATGTTGTGCCATGTTTAATTTTCCTACCTTTATTTGTTTACCGATTGCCATCATATATTTCACAATAAGTGCCACGTCAAAATGAAGACTTTTCTTGCCAATTGCCACGCGTGCATATATTCCATTTTGCCAACTGAATAGTTTTCAATATGGTCAACACTAGACAACCCCAGTAAAATTCATAGCATTGTTATCCAACCTTGGTCTCCATACTTTGCAGTGAAATAGAATGCAAGGATGAAGCTTAGGCGAGAAATTGCTGCAATTGTCAGCCATGGCCTTCTTTCCAGCTTCAGAACCTTAATCGCCGACTGAAAACAAGCAAATTATTTTGTAGTTTGACAGTTGATGGGATGCATATTTATAGGAAATAGCACACTGGCGGTGCTATGAAGATAATGATCAGATTGCCAGTGTTATGAAGATAAGGATCAGATTGCAGCGAGTAGATAGTAGAGATAAGGATATGACATAATCAAAATTTGTTTTCCGGCATGACACCAAGAAAGTTTCCCGTGTGAGACAAATTCTGACGTGAGACAACTTTTTGAATGAAAGCTTATCTTAAGATGTATCTATTTCTAAGTATATTGAAGATCAGGGCAAATTGGACTACAATATTTCTCTAGTACATTGATGTAGATTAACATCTTGCAATAGTTCGGCAAGTTGGATATTTGTTTCCCAACACTAATTATTTTCCCAGGTGACCATTTGAAGAAATTAATGAGAAATCTGAACACAAAAATGTTTTTCAGGAGAATTTTGAACACAAAAATACCTTTCAGGAGAACTGCATACAACCTCGAGAAGATTAACTAAACAAACACTATAAAATTTGAAAGATGGGAGGACAGGTTGGATATACACTCCCATGTGATAATCCTCACCTTTTGCTACCCTGCTTCTAGAATGTATAATAGTATATTGATTACAATAGCATTAATTCTCAGAATGTTCGGCTGCTAAAGAATCACTAATGCGAGGATGAGACTCCATAGGTTGTGCCAATAGAAATATATACAACCTTGCTTAAATTTAGGTCAAGAAATAGTGAAATTCAACTTATAGCGTGGAAATAGTGGCTTCACCCAACTGTCAATTTTCCCTGCTTTTTCTCTTGATAGAAGGAATCCTCAAAGCATTGGACATGTTGGTTTTGTTTTGATTGATGGATAGGCTTGTTGTATCTCATGGAAAATTTATTTCCCTAATTATTCTAGCCAATTTGCAGCAATGACTGAATTTTGAATCTACACCCTCATAAAGCAAAAAATATCTTTCAATGACAAATCTCCAACATGTATATTGAATGAAATGATTATAACAAAATAAGTTGATGAATTTGTAATTTTTTGTAGGAGATATTCATGTTACCAATTTGATTCAAAAACTTTTGTGGGGAATGCGGGTGTTACAATGTTTGCAAAATGTGGAATCTTGGACAAGACACAAAGCTTCTTTAATAGGATGCTTAAATGAGATGCCATCTAATGGAATGCAGTTATTTTGGGTTATTCTTGGTATGGGAATGGTAGTGCATCCCTCCAACATTTTGTTCAAATGCACAGGTTCGACATTAAAGCTACCTATGTCTCCTTATCCAGTTTTTAAGTGCTACTGCTAATGTAGATGCCTTGGAGTAAGGCAAATAGGTTCATGCAGATGCCATTAAAATTGGTCATTTTAAAGATGTCCTTGTTACAGGTGCTATTGTTGACATGTATGCTAAATGTGGAAATATAAAAGCTGCTCGTCTGGCTTTTAAGGAAACATCTAAAAATAATTATGTCTTATGGAATATAATGATTGTAGGATACACACATAGTGGAAATTGGGAGGAATGTTTTAGATTCTTTTGCCAAAAGTAGTAGGAAGGGATAAAGCTAAATGAATTCTCCTTATCCAGTTTCTTAAGTCTGTCTCCATTGAGGCACATTGAAAAATTATCAATAAAATTAAACAATCAATTATCTCACAATTAAGTTATTAACACACACAAATTTAGAACCTTCTTGGCTGGTTTCCAAGATCAAGATATGTTATGCACACCAAAAATCCAGGTCCAACAAACTCTAATAACTTCCTCCACCATGGCTTTTATAATAGTTTACAAATTATCTAGATATTTAGAAGCAAAGCTATTTGATAGTTGACACAATTACTACATTAAGTGCAGTTCAGTCCAAAGATTATACAAGGGATAAAGTTGAATTGATACTGTGATAGGTCGAATATAGGTGTTAGAAAGCAAGCAACAAGCCAAAAGAGTGCAAATAAACAACTTAAAACAACCTACACTTCAAGATTAGCCTAAGTTGGAAACAAAACAAGACAAAGACACAAAATGGAACTTTATACCTTGCGTTGAGTCGATCCTTTGGTTGGCCCTTCGATCTTTGACGTGTACGCTCCTTGGATGGCAAGATGCAAGCTAGATGAGGATGTGAAGATGGATGCAAGTGGATGAAAATGTGAAAATGGCTAAGTAGAGGTTGAGAAACAAAACTGCAAGAGTTTGGCTAGCACAAATGATCTCTCTAAAATGAGAGAAAAGAGGGGGTATTTATAGAATTTTTGGGAAATCCTAGGGGAAATGGACGATTGAGATTGATCCACCAAATATCAAGATGTAGGGCTAAGGTGAGTTGAGAACTCACAAGCCCTCACATCTTGACATGTGGCATGTGAGATAGCCCTAAAAGGTGAAGTGGACATGAGGTGGAAGGAGGACATGACATGGAGAGGGGTACAAAGTACCTTGGGATTGGACAAGATCTCCTCATAAAGGAGGTCCTTGTCCCCATATGGGTGAGAGGACAAGTGGGGAATTAAAAATTCCTCAAATATCCTTATGGGGATGAGAGAAAGAATAAAGAATGAATAAAGGACATGTGGGGAGAAGTGAAGGAATTAAAAATTCCTTTTGGGTGCCTTGGGGGATTAAAAGGTGAATTAAAAATTCACATGGGGAAGGGGGATGCCTTGTCCAAAAGGAGAAAGCCTTTAATAAGGTTGACTCAAGGACATGTGCCATAAATAGGATGAGGATTAGGTTAGGACAACAACTATTAGACCCTCAAAATACATCAAAATATATAGTTTTAATATAGTGCCCTCATAAAATAGGGTTTCTTTCTAGGGAAAGATAAACTAAAAAAATATTTACCTTCAAACCTAAGGCCTAATGATGAAAATTCCAAATTTATAGTATTAAAATATACATAAAATGTGGCTTTCGAAGGTGTTGTGCCCAAACCCTTGTTGGGGCACATGGCATCCAAACCCCTTGCTAGGGGTCATTACCTAGACCCCACAAGGGGTCTATCCCCTTGCAACTCCCCACACTCAATATATTAACTAGTTAAATTTGCAAGGTTGAGGTCCACCATTTTTCCTAACAATCTCCCACTTGTTGAACACCTTGCAAGAGCAATGGGAGGACCAATATGATTATTTAATTGCTAGGGACTAAGAGACCCATAGACTTTAAACACCATTTGAAATGTGTGCTTACAACCTTAAAGAATCTACAACATTCATCAATATATCTACCTTAAATAGCTTCACCCTACCATCCTCTGCCATTTCTTTAACAAAATTAAATTTTACATCAATGTACTTGGAATTGGCATAAAAATTCAAGTTCTTAGCGAGGAATACCACACTTTGATTGTTACAATAAATTGTCACTGCACTTTTTTTATTCCAACATATAAACATAGTCTCTTAAAGACAAATTGATTCTTTAAAAGAGTGAGTAGCTGACATATACTCACCTTCAATAATAGACAAAGCAACTAAAACCTATCACTTAATCATCCAAATGATTATACCACCAAATAAATTAAACTCGTAACAATTGGTGTATCATATGCTATCCACATTACATGTCCAACTAAATCCACATAAGGGTATGTGCAGAATCGTCATGGAAAAAATAGGCCCTTAAGTGGCAAAAAATTCAGAAAAATTAGAGTTAGGCAACTTGATGTAAAAAATTGAATAAGTTATCTATAGTATTTTTAACGAGGAAGCAAACCCGAGACACAAAAATAATGCACACAACTAGCAGAATTTATTATTATTCAATAATGGAAATCTTACATGTAGAGAATCCCAAATCCTTGAGCTCTATGTTACATGCAAGCTACAAAAGTTTCAGAAAAATTACAGAAATTACAAAAAAACCCCTTTTTACAGCATGTGAACTCTTGCAATTTTGCAAAAATTGGCCAACTTCTGGAAGCCATAACTTTTGATCTGGGACTCCATTTTTCAAACTATTTGCACCGTCAGAAATGTCTCAAAGTGAAGAACACATTAAGAACCAACTTAGTTGTTCTAATGAATTATGGGCCTGTACGAGACCATTTAGTACCTCAAATTGGACTCGGAAGGTTTTTTAGTTCAAAAAGCAGAAGCTAGAACTTGAATAACTTTCAAACCATGAAGGATCTTGACCTAATTCTTTTGATGTAAAGTGCTTATTTTTCCATCATGAACCTTTCCATAAATTTTTTTTCCCACACCTTTAAATTCACACCTGCTAAAAATAACAGCTGAGCAGAAAAAGTAGAAAAGTAGTTCTGAAGGTTGGGAACTCTTATTCGACAAAAAGGATACCCAAAAATGTAAAAACATCTACAAAAAGCAAACAAAAGGAACATAAATGGAAAGCATATTTTTGGGTGATGCAAGATTGCCCTCACACCACTAGATGCTCCTGCATCAATTTCAAAAATATGTAAGAATAAAATCTGTAGCAAATTGAATGTAGTTTCTAAACTACTAGGTTTGTTTAAAAAAAAAAGCTATTTGGTGAAAAATTGAAATTTCAATGTAGTAGTACTCAAATTTCAAGGAAAAAATAAGAAGTAGGTGTTTTTCTAACCACCCTAACCACAATAAAATGATAATATTTTTTTTATAAAATTCTAGATATATGTAGAGGAATTATGTCCTGATGTATGTATATATTGTTTTGTAATTTTTTCCAAGTAAATAATTAATTATGAATTTTTATTACAACTTTTAAAAAATATAAAACTCGTGATGTCCGACCACCTTAACTTGGTCAAAACTTCATAAAATTCAATTTTTCTTTTTTTTTAATCCTATATTATGTGAAGCATGGAATGTGATGCATGTTTCAAATTAAAAAAATGTGATATTGTTTGAAAGCTATAGATGTTTTTTCAATCAGCCTATCAATCAGACTTTAGTCATAATTCAAATAGAAAAATTAATAATAATTACTTATTAAATTCAAAAGTAAAGCATAATTTATATTGGTGGAAATATGGGAATATCCTTTAAAAACCCTTTTCGTTTCATCATTTTGGGTTAAAAAAAAGTCGTAAACCATATACCCATCATAATGCCACTTTTTGGCCCATCATGATCCTGCACATACCCATAACCATGAATATCAAGGGAAATTTTGTCTCCTATCAAATTACCATGATAACACAGGGAATACTCTAAGGTACCCCACAAACATTTGAATACTATTTTAACTACATCCCAATGAATTATACTAGTATAAGACATATATCTAGAAAGAACTCCCACTTCTTGGGTAATGTTTGGTCCACTGCAGACCATAGTATACATCAAATTTCCAATTGCATTTTTGTAAGGCACTCTACTCATGTATTCTATCTCCAATGGTGATGTTGGATAATCTAAAATAGATAACTTTGTTCTATCTATAAAAGGAATACACAATAGACTACAATATTTCATATTAAATATCTATAAAATTGAATTGACATACTTACTTTGGACAAGCCATAACTTTCTATTCACTCTATCTCTTCTAATTTCCATCCCAAGATTGTGTTTATTTGCATTGAAAGATATTTCATTTCAAATTTAGTTGCAAGTTAAGAATTTAGTTTTGAAATTATTCCTTTCCCTTTACCAATAAATAACATATCATCAATATATAATACAACAATTAGGAAACAGTAGCCATCATACTATAATAAAAACAATGATATGATTTAAAATTATTAAATTTAAAACTCAACATATATGTATCAAATTTATGGTACCACATCTGAGGACTCTATTTGAGGCCATACAATTGTTTCTTCAATTTATAGACCAAATTACTTTTACCTTTCACCATGTAGTTCTCTAGCTATGTCATATAAATATCCTCCCCCAAATCATCATTAAGTAAAGTCATTTTCACATCCATTTTATCAACCTCTAGATCATAAGCAACAAGAATAGAAAGAAAAAATTATCATGGATTTCATTTTTATAATAGGGGAAAATATCTTACCATAATCAACACCCTCAACCTGAGAGTAGCCTTTCACAACCAACCATGATTTGTAGTTCTCAACGCCTCTATTTGGACCCCATAAGGGGGGCACCCCCTTTGCAACCCCTCACACTCAATATATTAACATGTTAAAAATTTGGAAGTTTGAGATTTTTTTCCTAACAATAGTGGCATCTTGTTATGATGTTTAGAGTTGAAGAAGTCAACCTAGATATATTAAAGATATCCATGATGTCATATGTTAAGTGCACACTAATGGTATGCTCCTAGCCAAGAAATTTTATAGAGTGGGATATTATTTGTGCACTATTGAATATGATTCATCGCATTATGTTATAAAATGTGGAACATGTGAGGCAAGGGCATGCTTAGGGCTTCAAGATAAAACTACATTGTGTTGAGGAATATGCAAATCTGTGGTAAAGTATGTGTTTGATAATTAGTTGACAATTTATGTTGAGGAAAAGTTTATGCATTTCATCACATTGTGTGATTGGGTGTTATAGTTTTAGGAGTATTTTTTTGTATGATTGATTGGTTTCAATGTGATTGAGAAAATAAATTTCTAAGTGTTGATAATGGTGTTGAATTGGAATTCTTCTAGTTTGTGGAAGGTTATTTTGGTTTACACCAAAGAATATATTTTGGGAGGTAATTGTGATAATTCGAAGGTGTGTGTTAAACTACATGTAGAATCTCCACCATTAGAATTAATAAGTTCATTATTTTCAAGTCAGTGGCATGTTTCTTTTTATTTTAAGCTTTGCACCATATTGAGGTTGATAAAAACTATTTGGGAAGTTGAAGAAAGGTATAAATATGTGGTTTAAAGTCATTTTCAATAAAGTGAAAAAAATTGAGATGAGCTACAATAGGTAATTTAACAATGAGAGAGATAATTGAGAGGTGAGTCCAACAATAAGGAGTATGATGCAGAGTGCAATCATGTGCAAGGATCATGCAAAGATCTTGTGGTGTTATTCTATAGCCCATGTAAACTTGGAAGTGGTTTTTCCAAGTTATGTGTTAATGAATTTAAGAATCCATCATAGTATATTGTAATTATGTTTGTGGAATCAATATAGTAATAAATCTTTTAGAGGATGGATTTTTCCTTTATTGAGGATTTTCCAAGGTATATCTTGTGTGAACTTGTGATGTGTTTCTAATTTATGTGTGATACATGGTTAGATAGTCCTTAGGAACCTTTGGCCATGATTACATAACATGGCATCAAATAATAATTTATCATGAATTAGTATTAGTTTTCATGCGATTAAACCTATTTAATATGAATTTTTATAATACATTTGTCAAATAAGGTGGAGAGTCTAAAATTAAATTAAAGCATGCATAAAATATAAGGAATTGGGCCGAAGTGATTTATAATTTACAAGAATTAAATAAGATTTCTGATTTGAGGTAGTCTATAATATGTTTGTGAATAGAGTACTAAATATGAGGTGGTTTGTAAGATGTTTCGGATGGAGCATAAACCATGATAAATTTTCAAGATGTCATCAAAGAGAGTGTGAGTACTTTTAAATATGGTAGGAATAATATAATAATATATGAGATGTTGAAGGTTCTACATAACCAAGTAAATATGTTGCGGCAAGACTATAATTGTAAAAATAACCTTATGGTAGAGGAGAGTGATGAAAAGGTACAAGAAGAATATCCTATGGAATTATTTAGAAGAAAAGAGGATAAGGAGAGAATATTGAAGGAATTTTTTAAAATGGTGAAAGGACAATAATGAACATCCAAAACTATTTTGGGTATTTGGGTCTTGAGGAAGTAATAGACAAGATCACTAAAATGAAGGAATATTTTAAGTACAAAGACATCATGGTCTTAGATAAGGTAAATTTTATATAGAAAAAACTAAACTTAGATTATTTAGCATCATTATGAAAGGAATTCTAGTTGTAAGAGAATAATTTGGAAGCTTAGAATTTATAAGAAGGACCAAATAGTAGAAAAGATAAAATCCAAATCCATTGTAACTAATAACTACTAAGAATTATTGGAGTTGTAGGGAGAGTTGATTGTAAAGGAGTACAATAATGAGGTTAGGGAATCACGAGCAAGCATTTGATAATTTGATAAAATATGTTAATAGATTAAGGGAATCTATCAAAGAAGAATTGGGTATGTAGAACATCAAAATAGAAATTTAGAATTCCTACCAATTCATTCTCATCATAGAGAAGAAGCTACACCAAAAATAGGAGCATAGTGGAAAACTAGAGAGGATTACTAGAGAAGAATTGGAATAAAAATAAATGGGATGTAAGGATAATGGAACAAACCTAAGTGATCAAAAGAGGAGTAACCAATACCAAATCAAAAGAGAAGAATAAAATTTCTATTATGAAGGAGATGATTGTGCACTACAATGGGAGAGGTGGTGGTTTAGGTTACTGCAAAGATGAAAGAGTAGAGGATTATAACCACATGTAGGCTTGGGAGGAGTATGGACGATATTATTAGGTGGATAGAATGGGATAAGAAAGGGAAAATATAGAAATAATTTAGAGCAAAATATTATAGGTGTGGTGAGCAAGGACACAAAGAATTTGAGTAATAAGAGAAATGGGAAAAATATGGTGTAAGAACCACATTAAATGATGATAGGTCAACTAGTTTACATAGGGACCCTAAGTATACAAATTCATTGGTTTTGAGGTGTGACAAGAGGGGTGAGATAACACAAAGGAATATTTTAGTTATGACCTGATATACGGTAGGTGGTAAATATTGTGATGTGGTGTTAGATAGAGGAAACACAATTAAACTAGTATTTATGTAAGTGATTGATAAGTTGTGGCTAAGGAGGATACTTCTTTCCTAGTTATAGAAAGGAATCCGATTTTTTTATGGGGGATAAGTTAGAGTGAGGCTCATTATTGGAGGTAACCATGATGAAATTTTATGTAAAATTGTGTCAATGTATGTTTGCTATTTGTTGTTGGGAAGACCATGGTAATTTTCAAGAGATACAATGTATGATGGGAGATATAACACACATACCATATGGAAGGATGGTTATAAGTTCAAGTTGATGCCACTAAAGGAAAGTGAAGGATAATTTATAGTAGTGTAGGAGTTTGTATTGGGAAATATTATTATGCATTTATTCCTTGAATTTGTGTGGAATCATTGGGATGGGTAGTAGCACCGTAAATGGAAAAGGATTCCAAAGAGTTGGCAGTGAGATGTGAGGTTTCCAAAAAAAATTAGCCTAGAGGATAGGGTAGATGAACAAGAGGATGAGGATTTTAATTTAGGAATTGACAATTATTGGGGGTAAATAGAAGGATATGGATCAACCAAGAAAAAATATAGTATATGTGCGGTATTGGTTGATAGGCAAGAGAAGTGGGTTATGAAAAATAAAATCCCAAGATGGGTAGTGTGAAGGATCACCAATAAAATAAAAAGAAAATGCAATTGGTTATCATGGTGCTTAGGGTGGATCACTTGAGGCATAATTTAGGAGTTACCTAGATTGAGTTGAAGAGGAATCAATAGGTTGGAATTTCTTGGTAGGCGTGAGGTTCCCTTGAAAATTAGAGACTTAATTTTTACTTACCCTGGGTTTGTGGTACAGGTACATCATAAGCAGACCATGAGAAATATAAGTTATATAAAAAAATGGAAATTTAAAATAAAGTGTGTGTTCGATAATGAGTTCATAATATTTGACAAGGAAAAATTTATTCATTTCATCATATTATGTAATTAGGTGTTGTAATTTCAAGATTAATCATGTGTATGATTGATTGGTTGGTATTAAATTTAAATTTAGTTTGGATTATTTTAAGTCTAAAATTGATTAAATATATGTCTATATGTTGATAGTGGCATTCAATTTGAATTGTTCTAGTTTGTAGAAGGCTATTTTGGATGTGTACCAAAGGATATATATTTTGGGAGGTCATAGAGATCATTACATAGGCATGTGTATACCATGTGGATATTCTCCACAATTGGACTTGTTGGTTTTCTTTTAAATCCCAAATAATTCTTGAAACTATCTAAAGATTTGTTAATTCTTATGCTCAAAGGTTTCAAGAATTTGGCCAAAAAATAGGAGATTGGTTTCACAATTTTCTCCTCTACAGTTCAAGTTTTGCAAGACCTAGGAGGATGATCCTTAACAATATCATATTTATTTTCACTTTATTCATACTAAGATATTGTTTAAACAAAAATGCTCTCATAAAATATACCAAGAATTACAAATAGAATAGACCTAATTGGTTAGATTCTTGGAAGCTATGATTTACTGGCTATGAGAACATGAATAAACTTTAAGGAATAAATTACAACATAAATGGGAAATTGATTTTAAATATAATAACCATGGAAATGTAACTATTATTCATACTTAGATTGGTTACTTAAACCTGGGTTATAAAGTCAAAGAGAAACACAATTATCTTTTGAACAACCTAAAATAAATTTTGTGAAAGCTCATATATCATTCCCTTACAATGATATTCTTTTAATATTTACAACCAATTCTACTTAGAAATACTTGAATGTGTTAGAACTCTCAACATTCAAAATATAATAATTTAACCTATTACTTGAATAAAAGCTATATAAGAAACATTAAATTATATAAATTGCAATGATGAGCAGAAAATGATGATCAAATTTATTCAGAAGAGTAATATTGCATTAGGTACTTAATGATATGATAGAATTTTATTCATTACAATTTATTATATTTTTCATCTCATCCCACACAATTTTTTTTAGGGCTATTGGAATGACAATGCTTTATCATCATTGCAATTATACTCAAGATACTCTGTATCCAAGAGTGCTCTATTCTCTTTGGAAAAATCATATGTAAACCATGTTTTGAGGAGAGCAACTTGTCTATAGTGGAATTAAGTAAATCTATGTCTACATCATCACTAGCACGAATGAATGTTGCAAGGGTAGGGACCACTATGTTGAAGCCTACTCTCCACTGGTCTAAAGATTTGAGCTCTCCATTTCCATCCAAGATGCTAGCCATGAATTTCATTTCGATACACTCAAAATATTTGAATTTATTCTTTATTTGTTGCACCAATTTTTTCATGCATGCCTATATTTCCCCTATCAATTTGGCCATATCCGATGTGGGTAGAATTTCATTAGGCATCTCACCTTCAAATATATCTTCCTTGTATATGCCTTGTAGACTGGCAATCCTAGGTACCCATTTATTCATAATGTGTTGTAGCTTCTCTTGATGTTGTGCAATTTTAGCATAAGCATCCTTAAGATTTGAATAATGAGTACATGAATCTTCTAATTTCCCAAGGATTTTGGACACTCTATATACTTTATTACATCCTTCACTATACTATTTTCTTTATTTTTATATTCCCCTTGAGCATTTTTCAATTCCTCTTCTAGGATATGGATGAGATTGGGGATTTTAAAGAAAAACCTAAAAACTAGGCTTTTAGATAGTGTTATATCAAAATTTTGGTGAGTTCTTTGTGAACTTAAGTTAGACTTTTGCTTTTTACTTATATTTTACAATCATGTGTAGTTTTTTTTTCCTTCCTAGAGGTTTTCCTATGACATTCTATGGTTAAACAACGAGTTTTTGTCATCTCTAGTTCTACTTAGGCTTTTTTCAAATTCTATATTGATTTGCTTTTAAAACCAAATTTTATAATAGAAAATGAGAAATTAATTGAATTGGCTCAAACCATGTTTAAACCCAAGATGTTTAGATTACCTTCAAATAATCTACAACCTCCCCTAACCCTCTCTATAAACTAGCATTACCGATCTTATTGATAATTAACAAATTAGGAGTGTTTGAGCATGTTTCAAGTTATAGTCATTTTAACTAGTTAATGATTGAGAATAAAATTTTAGCAATTGAATGTAATAAATTTGTATACTCCAAGTCAAACCATATTGTCCTAATTTGCTTACTTTTTTATAATTCTTGTAATAACTTTGATCTTATTGTACTATTTATTGCTTCCCCTACCGCTTTTATTTTTTGCTCCTCAAAACTCGTCCTCACTAATATTCATTCCTCCAATTTGACAAGCTGCAACTGAAAATATGGTTTCGGTTAGGGTTTTAGAGTATGTTTATTAAAATGAAAATTATGACTAAGATCCTAATAATGAGCACATTTAGGTTTTAACATTATGTCATCTTTAATCGTAGGTAGTTAAGTTTATATTAGCATAAGTAATAAATAATGTAAATTTAATTATAATTAATAATTAATAATTATTATATTCTTATTTAATACAAAATAAAATAAATAATATGATAATAATAATAATAATAAAATATAAACAATATCATTTTAAAAATATCTATCAATTGATTTCATATACGACACAAATGTATGAAAAAAAAAACACATTTTTCTCTAATTGACCTTCCACATCTCTTCTGCGAACCCATTGCATTGCTAGTTATATTTTTCTTACATAATTACTTTTCTATGTTTGTGACCGTTTTGGTCTTGCTGTTTGTAATTTTCAGTACAGATTTCTTGCTTCTCTATAGCTGTATGGTCATGTAATTGTTTTTTTTTTAATTTCTGTAACTGTCCATTATTGGACTGTCATGTTTTTGCTGGCTTTTCTTGCAGCCTCTCGCTGCAATCTATTTGTAATATCTTTGTAATGTGCATTTTTTATCACTAAAAAAAGTCGTTTCTATTTCATAGTTGTTATTTTCTATGTACATTTTCACACAATCCCTAGACATCTATTTGAGGACATTATTAAACTGCCTCAGCTACACTCCTTAAATGCTTCTTTGCTTCCCCAAAATCTAACGAACATACAAAATACTTGCTGCCATTAAAATATTTTTGAGTTCTATGAGTGCGTTGAGCATGATGTCTGACTATTAAACAGCCAAGAGGCCTGGAAAATTTAATGGAGCTGTTTGAAGTGTCTTTTCCTACAAAAGTTAGATTCAGTACGATGGATTTAGTTGAATTGTTTAACTATAAAATTTGGGATTATCGAATTAATTTTTTAATGGAAATGTTCATTTTACAAATCAATAACAGTAGGGTTATCGTGGTTTTTAATCTAGTAATTTAAGTTTTAAAATATAATTGTTTTACAAATTATTGGTTTTGAATTATTTTATATTTCAGTCAATAGTTGGTATGGATTTTTCATAATTCATGAAGTAGTGTGTATGATTGTTTTTAGTTCTGATTGTGTATGTTTTTAAATTGATCTTTTATATCACACTGAATTAATAACATATATAGTCAAAACCAGAAATAATCATACACAATATTTCAATCAAAATAAAATAGACGATATTAAACATCTTGAATAGACCGCACTTTAGTAGTTGGGTGATCAAGATTGGGCTAGGTTTTTACCTAAAGACCATCGAAATGGACATTCTTGTTTTTATGATCTGTAAATGTAGTTCATCTTTCCTTAGTTTTCAAAAGAGGAGCCTCAAAAAGCCAATAAACTATTTGACTCGGGGAATAACCAAAGGGTAGTTAATTTTTTGCTTAGTAAAATGGCACCAAAAATAACTATAGGGCAAGAAAAGGTATAACACATGTTGGATGTGGCAAAAATGCTTAATCTGGATATCCATAGATCTTCTTTCAAATCCTTGGAAAGATCAATCTCAACACACACATGCTTTTCCCACACATATGATTTTCCCAAGAGAAGTAACAATAGTGTTTAAGAAGTTCCAATAGGGTAAGGGTAGACAAAGAAATTCAAGCCAAACTCACACATGAAGTGTCTTTTCATTCAAGATGGTAAAATCTTGTATCCATGATTGAAAATCTAATAGAGATGCATGAACATACCATGGGTCATGTTTGAGGATAGTCTCAACATGAGTGGGCTCAACAAAGTGAAAAAGAAAGAACCATTTGGTAAGGTTTTGAACAACATCAAGGTGGACCCTATGTAGTGCCCAGTGCTTTCTAACCCATTTATTAAGCACACTTTCTAGGGGAGTCATTCCAAAAAAAAGTCCTATCAAAGTAAATTTTCTAACTATTTACATGAATTATCAAATTCAAGGTTGGGTAAAACCACATCTATTAGATGGTCATAAAGCTCGCCTAATGGAAAACCATCAAAATAATATTTTTGGGATGCTTGTTTGGTGGTGCTATTATTGAGATCCACCAAACCAGAGATATGGACTAGGAAAATCATAAGTGGATTTCTCAAAACCATGTACCATAAAAACATGGTATGACAAAAAATCCAATGTCCCCATGTCTAAATTCAACAACAACCATATGAATAGTATTCACTAATTGCAACACATTTGACCAATAACTCCCACAACAAACATCCACAAAAGTAGCACTCCATTTTTAATCCACTACATGTAGACCTCACCCATCGTAATAAAAAATTCTCTACTCTCTCACCTAGTCCTTAGGAACAAGAAAGTGGTATAAACACATTCAAACCACTCGATAACTACTACTATCATAAGTAAGCAATAACCATAATTGTAGAATCCCTTATCCAATGCTAAGTTTCAAGAGAATAATGATAATTAAATAATTCACCCAATCACCCCAAACATCCACATACTCATTCCTAAGGTGTTGGAGACACATGACAAACATATAATTTGCAAGATTAACATCACTTCAATCATAACACAGTTAAGAGTTCTTTTATATTTTTTAATAAGAAGAGACTCAACAAGAAGTCTAAAATCCATATAACTCAAAGAGGAACCATTTCCAATTATTCCTCTTCCCCTTTGCCTAACATGGGAATAACTTCTACATACATCAAGGAAAAACTATTAGGACAATTTGCAACAATTGTGAAATTAGTAAAATTGTCTATTGTTTTTGGAACAATTTTCACTAGTAGAGCTATCTATCTAGTTTTTTCTCTATTTTTTTATGAATTGGCTCAATCCATGTTTAAATCCAAAGTGTTTGGTTTACCTTGAAATAACTTATAACCTCTTTAAACCCCTCTATAAACTAGCATGTTCCAATCTTGTTTAGAATTGACAAATTAGAAGTGTTATAGTCATTTTGGTTTGTGATTGAGAATAGAACTTTAGTAATTGAATGTAATTAATGATATCAAGTTTTCAAAATCCATATTGTTTATTGTTAAATGACTTTTAGATTGAATAAACTAATTTTTTTATACTCTAAATCAAACCATATTACTCTCATTTACTTACTTCTTTTTTATAATTCTTGCACTAATTTCTGACTTTAGATAAACTATTGTACTAATTATTATTTTTTAAACAAATTTCATATTGCAATACTCAATTTTTTATCCAATCTTATTATTTTTATAATAAAAAAATTCAATTATGCTTTTCTCTGAATTTTGTGTTCAAATTAAATCAAATTCTTTTAATATAGATAAAAAATCTCCCAAACAAAAAAAACTTCAGTCATAAAGGACATCAACAGTCATCGGTATCTCATAAATGTTATCTTTCTAAAATTTGTCATTAAATGTTGTGCACCCCTCTTGTGCTAAGTACATTTGTACGGCAGCGTCTATCCAGCCCCGAAAATGCACCTGGGTATGGATGGCTGCATACATAATAAACATACATAATAAATGCATATTTTAACAGTTTCTGGTATCCGTGCATTTGGCAGGTCCGTAGCATCTCCCCAGCAATTTGTCGTCTCTGCCCAGTGAAAGGGATAAATCATTTTTCCCTGCCCTGCTACGATTAAACAATTGAACCAAACGTGAATACAATACTAAACATTAATATTATAATATTAATATATTATGATATTAATTATATAATATAATATTAAATATTAATATTCTATTATTATAAATAATACCATAATATTATAAAGATTTTCTTGCGTTTAAATTTTAGTACAAATTACCCTTATTTTCTTTGCAAGGTTAAATGAAAGTTATTTAAAAAATATAAGATTATATTTTAATTTTGTTTTTTATTAAATATAACATTATATTTATTTTATTTTTATAATTTTAAAATAATAAAAGTACTTGAATTATTAATAAAATTTAACAAAAATTTAAAATTTGATTTTAATGTAAAATACATAAAAATATTTAGTATAGAAATATTTAAATTTTTAAAAAATTTGTTTCTATTAAATTAATTTAAATATTAAAATTTTGGTATCTTTGATATAAATTAATATTAGAAATTTTGATAAAAATAAGTTTTTATTTATAATTTTTAAATTTGATTACTTAACACAATTTCTAGAACAAAATTTTAAATATTTAATATATAAGATTTTAGGTAAATTTTTAAATTTTAAGAACATTATAAAATGTTCATATAAATTCTTTGAATATAATGTTTGTTTAATTTTTTAAAATAAAATATAAAATAAAAATATTAATATAATTTTATATTATAAGAATCTCATAACTAATTAAATCATTGCAATAGTACTAATAATGTAAACACTTATAAATATAATAATTTAATATTGATATCTCTTTAGATAGATGTATCTAAGATAACTATATTATGTTCGTCTTTTGATATTTTAAATATTTAATTTTTTTTTTATTTAAATGATTTTTATTTGAAATATTTTGAATGTATTTAAAAAAAAACTAACATTTTAGTCAAAGAATTTATATTAAGAGAAAAGTTAAAAATTAAAATATTTACCTAAAATTTATACATTAAAGATTTAAAATTTTATTTTAAAAAAGTTAAACAAACATTATATTCAAAAAAAAATTATTTTCATTTTATATTAAATTTTTTAAAATTTAAAGATTTACCTAAAATCTTATATATTAAATATTTAAAATTTTCTTCTAAATATTTGAACATCATAACTAATTGTGTTAAGTAATCCAATTTAAAAATTATAAATAAAAAACTTATTTTTAATTAAAGATATAAGATTTCCACAATCCATATTGAATGTTTAATTTTTGCTTCTGGATTTGATTGTGTGCAAGTTTTTTTCATCAATTTGATTGTTTGCAAGTTTTTTTCATCATTTGATTGTGTGCAAGTTTTTTTCATCATTTGATTGTGTGCAAGTTTTTTTCATCCAGAAGCAAAAATTAAACAAACTTAGTTTTATCAAATTTTTAATATTAATTTATATTAAAGATGTCAAAAAATTTAATATTTAAATTAATTTAATAGAAACATTTTTTGAAAATTTAAATATTTTTATACTGAATTTTTTATGTATTTTACATTAAAATAAATTTTAAATTATTTATTAAATTTTATTAATAATTTAAATATTTTTTATAATTTTAAAATTATAAAAGTAAAATAAATATAATGTTATATTTAATAAAAAACAAAATTAAAATATAATTTTATATTTTTTAAATAACTTTCATTTATACTCTTTGTGCATAGCATAACCCTGCAAAGAAAATAAGGACAATTTGCACCAAAGTTTAAGGGTGAAAAAATCTTTATAATATTATGGTATTATTTATAATATCATAATATTATATCAAAGATACCAAAATTTTAATATTTAAATTAATTTAATAGAAACAAATTTTTTAAAAATTTAAATATTTCTATACTACATATTTTTATGTATTTTACATTAAAATAAAATTTAATTTTTATAAAATTTTATTAATAATTCAAGTATTTTTATAATTTTAAAATTATAAAAATAAAATAAAAATAATGTTATATTTAATAAAAAACAAAATTAAAATATAATCTTATATTTTTTAAATAACTTTCATTTAACCCTGCAAAGAAAATAAGGACAATTTGTACCAAAATTTAAGGGCGAGAAAATCTTTATAATATTATGTATTATTTATAATAATAGAATATTAATATTTAATATTATATTATATAATTAATATCATAATATTATAAAGATTTGAAAAACAATAAAAAATATCATAATATATTAATATTATAATATTAATGTTTAGTATTATATTCACGTTTGGTTCAATTGTTTAATCGTAGCGAGGCAGGTTAAAATGATTTATCCCTTTCACTGCGCGGCAACTTGCTGGGGAGATGCTACGGACCTGCCAAATGCACGGATACCAGAAACTGTTAAAATTTGCATTTATTATGTATGTTTATTATGTATGCAGCCATCCATACCCCGGTGCATTTTCGGGGCTGGATAGACGCTGCCCATTTGTACACCATCCCTAAATATCTATAGAAGGCATTAAAATGGCAGCGGCTATCCAGCCCCAGGAATGCACCAGGGCATGGATGCGTCCCCATCATGCATCATCCTTCACTGCATTTAATCAAATGTCCCTTCCTTCAGTGCCGTGCAAACACAGATTCCTGTCAGTGTCATGGAAACACAGATTCATGACACTAACAGAAATTTGTGTTTGCACGGCACTAAAGGAAAGGACAAAAAAACATTTGATTAAATGCAGTCAACGATGATGAATGATGGGGAGGTGCATTCCTGGAGCCGGATAACCGCTAAATATGCTGCGGAAAGCATTACTAATTTACTCCTACGCGTAGGACAACGTAGACTAGGCCATTACTAAGCTGCCTCAACTACACGCCTTAAATGCTTCTTTGCTCCCCGGAATTCTAAAAAAACATACATAATACTTGCTAGCATTTAAATATCTCAGAGTTCTAGAAGTGCGTTGAGTATGATGTCAACTGTTAAACAGCCAAGCGGCCTGAAAAATTTAATGGGATTGTTGAAGTTTCTTTTTACTACAAAAGTTAGGTTCAGTATGAGTACCTATTTAGTTGAACTATTTTCACTATAAATTTTGGGATTATCAAATCAATTTTTTAACGGAGTTGTTCATTTTACAGATCAATTACCAGAAGAATTATGGATTTTGGGTCAGTGATTTAAGTCTTAAAATAAAACTGTTTTGAGTTTATATTATATTTATGGATTATCTTAGAAATTGTTGGTTTTGGATTATTTTTCAAAACAAAAAACAATCATACACTATTTTAATCAAAATAAGTGATATTAAACATTTTGAATATAACCAATAGAAAGGATAAGTCATTCTGAAAAAAGAGAAACAACCACCAGCCAATTTTAACCTTTGTCTCTTCTTAGTAAGTACCCTGAATCTCATTTAAGTTGAGCCACATTTGGTGTACTAAAACTCATATGTGCTAATTGGGTAGATTACTTTTGCTCTATAGATATGCTCTGATATGGTGTAGATAGGTGGGTTTCAAGTGCATTTGTATCTATAAATTAAATATGCCTTATTGTAGTAGGTAAGTTTCCATTAATCACCTTAGAAACATAAGAAGGCTTAATTACAATTATATTTTATTTTTCATCTCATCCCACATAATTTTTTTTAGGGCTATTGGAATGAAAGTGCTTTATCAACATTGCAATTATACTCAAGATACTTTGTATCCAAGAGTGCTCTATTCTCTTTGCAAAAAACATGTAAACCATGTTCTCAAGAAATCAACTTGTCTATAGTGGAATTAAGTAAATCTATATCCACATCATCACTAGCACAAGTGAATGTTGCAAGGATAGGGACCATTATGTTGAAGCCTACCCTCCACTGGTCTAAAGAGTTGAACTCTCCATTTGCATCCAGGATGCTAGGCATGACTTTCACTTCTATACACTTAAAAAATTTGAATTTAGTTTTTATTTGTTGCACCAATTTTTTTCATGCATGCCTATATTTCCCCTACCAATTTGGCCATATCCCCATGTAGGCACAATTTTATTAGGCATATCATCTTCAAATATTTCTTCCTTGTATATGTCCAATCGTAGGTACCATTTATTCATAATGTACCCTAGCTTCTCTTGATCCTATGCACTTTTAGCTTTAGCATCTTTAAGATTTGAATAATTTGAGTATGAATCTTCTAATTTCTAAAGAATTTTGGACACTCTATATACTTTATTACATCCTCCACTATACTATTTTCTTTCTTTTTATATTCCCCTTGAGCATTTTTCAATTCCTCTTCTAGGATATGGATGAGATTGGGGGTTTTAAAGAAAAACCTAAAAACTAGGCTTTTCTAGTGTTATATCAAAATTTTGGTGAGCTCTTTATGAATTTGGGTGAGACTTTTGTTTTTTAGTTATATTTTACAATCATGTGTAGTTCTTTTTTCTTTCTTAGAGGTTTTTCTATGATATTCTATGGTTAAACAATTTTTTTTTTCCCATCTCTCTCTTTCGATTTAGGCTTTTTTATAATTCTATATTAATTTACTTTTAAAACCAAGTTTTATAATAGAAAATAAGAAATTAATTGAATTAGCTCAAACGAAGTTTAAATCCAAGGTGTTTAGATTACCTTGGAATAATCTACAACCTCTCCTAACTTCTTTATAAATTAGCATTACATCTTATCAAGAGTTAACAAATTAGGAGTGTTTAAGTGTGTTTCAAGTTATAGTCATTTTAGTTAGTGATTGAGAATAGAATTTTAGTAATTGAATGTAATAAATTGTTATACTCCAAGTCAAACCATATTGTCCTAATTTACTTAATTTTTTTTATAATTCTTATAATAACTTTGACCTTATTGTACTATTTTTTTTTTAAATCAATACTATAATACTCAATTATTTAATTTAATTTTATTATTTTTATTAAATATTTTTCTTACATTTTTCCCCTAAAAATTATGTTCCAAATTCCATTTAATGAAAAATTAAATTAACAAAATATTTGGTTAGCTTCCTTTAATAAAAATAAAAATAAAAATAAATTCCTATAGTAATACTTGCTCAACTACATTCCTTAAATTCCTATAGTAAATTCCAATTTATTTCTACACGTAAGACAATGTACACTGACGACATTATTAAACTGCCTCAACGATTTTCATTAAATGCTTCTTTGTTTTCCAAAAATTTAACGATTTAGATAATATTTATTGGCATGTAATAAATATATCTGAGTTTTATAAGTTTAAAAAGCCAAGAGGCCTGAAATATTTAATGGAATTGTTCGAATTATCTTTTAGTACAAAAGTTAGATGCAGTACGCCGTATTTAGTTGAACTATTTAACTACTAGCAATTGCACTTTAGGTGTGCAATGGGGTACATCGAATAATGAGGAAAATAGATAAAGGGAGACATGGATGGATGGACAGAGAGAGGGAGACATGTCTAGAGATAAAGGGGGTTGGTGGGGGGGAAATAGAGGTAGAGATGAAGATATAGTGAGAGAGGAAGAGGGAGACAAATGGATAGACGGATATAGGGAGAGGGAGAGGGAGAAGGAAAGAAAGATATATAATTGAGAGAATTAGAGATAGATAAATAGAGAGGGAGAGAGGGAGATAGTAGGGAGAGATAGAGATATATGGGAAGAGAAAGAGAGATGAAGATATATGGGAAGAGAAAGAGAGATGAAGAGGTAGAGATAGAGATATATATAGGGGGATAGTGAGGGAGCGAGGGAGGGAGAGATGGGGAGAGAGAGAGGGGGGATATAGAGAGAGGGAGGGAGAGAAAGGGAGAAAGATAAGTAGAGGAGGGAGAGATAGAAAAGAGGGGAGAGAGGGAGAGAGATAGGGTGA
>VDFB02000002.1:226975553-227050129 GCA_007258455.2 Sequoia sempervirens
GAGAGAGAGAGAGAGAGAGAGAGAGAGAGAGAGAATTATAGATAGATACACAAAGATGGAGAGAGAGAGAAATGGGGGAGATAAAGAGAGGAAGAGAGAAGTATAATTATATTAAATATACTTTAATTCGTATAATATACAATATATATTATATATTAATTATATTTAGTATTATATTTATATGTTATTTTTTTGTACTTTATAAAACTATAGTAATTGTTAATTATTAATTATAATAATTATATATATATATAGTTTTTTTTTTAAATATAATATAATAAGTATAAGTATAATTATTTATTTATAGTTTATTTTGCAGTATATAAAATATATATTATAACATAACATATGTTAATATATATAGTGATTTGGATTTGCTAAAATATATATAATATACTTGTATAGTATAATTATTAATAAAATATAACTATAGTATAAATAATATACATTATTAATAACTATAAATAATATAATATAATATATTGTATAAGTATATATTATAAATCATCACAATAAATAATATAGTAATATTTAATTTTAATTTAAATGCATTGATTACTAAATGTTAAAATTTATTGTTTAGATAAATATAAAATTTTACATAACAATGTAAAATTTAAAATACAATAATATATTACAATTTATTAAGGCCCCCCTCGCTCAGTCTGCGTTGCCGCCCCACCACGGAGTCCAATTCGCATTGGCATTTCTCCATTATGTCAGGGTGCTGAATCAGCTCCGATGTGGCCCATTATATAGTGGAGAAGGACATGTCTATTCCTACAGTGAAGAGGTTTTCTCTTGTCCGCTCACAGCAATAACCATAATCTAAAACCCTCATCGAACCCTTATTTTTAGGCTGATAGCTCGCCAAATTGGAGCAGTGAAAGGTCAATACCGATGTGAAAGAGTTTGGAGGAGCAGGAAAAACAATAGTGGCGGGAAAGTAGCCAAAAATGGCAAAAAATAGCCGAACAAATTATGGCAAAAAATGATGAACGGTTGAGATTCACTTTATCATTTTGCATTGATACGGCCGCACCAACAAGTTGCATTAATACCGGCGAGAAAGTAAAGCGGACGGGTGAAAAGTGGACGGCATGAGAAGCGGTGAAAGCCTCAGAAAGGTGGACGGAATATCGGACGATGGGAAAACATTCATTCGTCTCCAGGATGCTTTCAGCCATCGATTTTAAAAAATGGTTTGGTGCAGTTCATAGTAGGATACGCCTTCGGCGTAAATAAAATTTGGAATTATCGAATTAATTTTTAAATGGAATTGTTAGTAGAGTTATGGTTTTTTGATGTAGCAATTTAAGTTTTAAAATAGAATTGTTTGAATTTATAATATTTTAGAAATTGTTGGTTTTGAATTATTTTATATTAAATTATAACAATCAACATTTGGTATGAATTTTTCATAATTCATGAAGTAATGTGTATGATTGTTTTTAGTTTTTATTGTGTATGTTTTTAAATTGTTCTTTTATATCACACTTGATTAAAAATATATATAGTCAAAATTAGAAACAAGCATACACAATATTTCAATCAAAATAAAATAGATGATATTAAATATCTTGAATAGACCACACTTTAGCAGTTGGGTGATCAAGATTAGGTTAGGTTTTTACCTAAGGACTACTAAAATGGACATTCTTGTTTGTATGATTTGTAAACATAGTTCATTTTTCTTTGGTTTTCAAAAGAGGAGCCTCAACAAGCCAAGAAATTGATTTGACTCGAGGAGCAACCAAAGGGTAGTCAATTTTATGCTTAGTAAACTAACACCGATAATAACTACTGGGAAAGTAAAGGTATAACACATGTTGGCTGTGGCAAAAATGTCCAATCTGGATATCCATAAATTCTTTCAAATCCTTGGAAAGATCAATCTGAACACACACATGCTTTTGTGGATGAGCTTGATAAAACCTATTGAGCTCAACACATATGACTTTCCCAAGAGAAGTAACAATAGTGGTTAAGAAGTTCCAATAGGGTAAGGTTAGAGCAAGAAATTCCAGCCAAATAGGGTAAGGGTAGAGCAAGAAATTCAAGCCAAACTCACACATGAAGTGTCTTTTCATTCGAGATGGTAAAATCATGTGTCCACAATTGAAAATCTAATAGAGATGCATGAACATACCATGGGTTGAATGTTTGAGGATAGTATCAACATGAGTGGCCTCAAAAAAGTGAAAAAGAAAGAACCATTTGGCAAGGTTTTGAACAACATCAAGGTGGACCCCATGCATGGCCCAATGCTTGCCAATCCATTCACTAAGCATGCTTTCTATGAGATTTCTTCCAACAAAATATCCTATCAAAGTAAATTTTCTAACCATAATTTACATGAATTATCAAATTCAAGGATGGGTAAAACCACATGTATTGGATGGTCATAAAGCTTGCCTCATGGAAAACCTTTAGAATAATTTATTGGGGATGCTTGTTTGGTAGTGTCATTATTGAGAGCCACCAAACCCTCAACACCAACATGAATTATTTGGTTGAAATAGTACGCTACAAAAAGGACTACTAAAAAACCCACAATAAATGTAGAAGACTAAAAGCTTTCCTATGCTAAAGGCACTAAGTGACATAAAAACGATAATAAACATACTATAAATAATACACAAACCCTAGCAAACCTCTAGATGTCTGAACCCTTTTTTGACCCTTTGTAATGATATGGTCTATTTGACCTGAAAATTCTTTAAAATAAGTAGCATGCCTAATGCACTGTTCAAGCATCCATTTACAAAATAGCTTTCCAATCATTGATTTTGATGAAGCAAAAGTCAATATTAACTTTCTTAATCCTATTGAATGTTATGCAATAACTAAATGTTGGTAGAATTACTAAAAAGATGCAATCACCTAGATTTTAAGAAACACAAGTGCAAACCCTTGAGGTTAAATAAAACCTTTTGTTAAACTTTTTTTATTCTCATGATCATCCAAAAATAGAGGAGAAGAGAATTTTTATTTTTTAGGAAACCTATATGCAAAGTGATTAGTCCCCCTAAATATCTTAAATATGGAAACAAAAATTTTTGTAACCCTAAAAAAATGCTTTGTTAAAATGTTAGAATCTACAAAATAAATAATAACCCAAGATCTAATGGAGGAAATAGAAACTATTAAACTACATATACAAATAAAATGATCTAAGATCAAAATAGCATAAAAGAGTTAGTATTCAATGAGATAAAATATAAATGATTAAAAAAATAAAATAGCATTAAGAGGAGTCAAAAGCATGAATATGTGAATCTGTAAAAATAATCTAGGAGAGTGAACTTATAAATAGGCTAAGTGAGATGGAGGAAGTTGGAAATATGATCAAGAGGAAGAATACACCAAAAGATTACAAAAATAGTGAAGTGTATCTCATGGAAAATACTGGTAACTCACCCACTCACATTAATAATCACTTTAGTAACATAAGAAAGCTTAATTAATAATGTAGGGAAAGATAAAAACATACACTAACAATTACAAATGAGAGCTCAAATAACTTATGAATGAATCTAAAATATAAATTAAGTGTTATTTGATTAACTATTTAGTATGTCTCGAGAAGCATGTAATCAACAATATAAATTAACAAGCTCATAAGATCACACATAACATCCATTGTATGTAGAGAGACCCTTTAATGAAAAAACTCCACCATCAAAGAGAGTAGGAGTTTGCATTAACCCAATATCAATGTTACATTAACACATCTGACTTTCTCAATCTAATGATGTTTTGATAACATAATAGTACTCAACCTACAAAGATCCATAAAACAACCATTCAAGACATCTAACCTATAAAGTTGTGGAGTAGGAAAATCATAAGTGGATTGCTCAAAACCATTACCATAAAACCATGGTATGACAAAAAATCCAATGTCCCCAAATCTAAATTCAACAATTCCCATATAAATATCATTCACTAATTGTAACACATTTGACCAATAATTCCCACAACAAACATCCCCAAAAGTAGCACTCCATTTATAATCCACTACATGTGGACCTCACCCATCGCAATAAAAAATGCTCCATTCTCTCACCTAGTGCTTAGGAACAAGAAAGCAGTATAAATACATTCAAACCACTCCATAACTACCACTATCATAAGTAAGCAATAACCAAAAGTATAGACTCGCTTATTCAATACTAAGTTTCAAGAGAATAATGATAATTAAATAATTCACCCAATCACCCCTAGACATCCGCATACTCATTCCCAAGGTGTTGGAGAAACATGACAAACATATAAGTTACAAGATTAATATCAATTCAATCATAACACCATTGAGAATTCTTTTATATATTTTAGTAAGAAGAGACTCAACAAGAAGTCTAAAATCCGCATAACTCAAAGAGGAACCATTTCCAATTATTCCTCTTCCCTTTTGCCTAAGATGGGAATAACTTATACATACATCAAGGAAAAACTATTAAGACATTTTGCAACCATCATGAGATAAGTAAAACTGTCATTTGATTATTTTTGGAACAATTTTCACTAGTAGAGCTATGCATCTAGTTTTTTCTCTGTTCTTTTTTTATGAATTGGCTCAAACCAAGTTTAAATCCAAGTTGTTTGGTTTACTTCGAAATAACCTACAACCTATTTAAGCCCCTGTATAAACTAGCATGTTCTGATCTTGTTGACAATTGACAAATTTGGAGGGTTTGAGTATGTTTCAAGTTATAGTCATTTTGGTTTGTGATTGAGAATAAAACTTTAATAATTGTATGTAATTAATGATATAAAATTTTCATAATCCATATTATTATTGTTAAATGACTTCTGAATTGAATGTACTCAAATTTTTATAATCTAGATCAAACCATATTACCCTAAATTACTTCTTTTTCATAATTCTTACAATAACTTTTGACTTTACATAAACTATTGTACTAAGTACTTTTCTTAGAAACAAAAACTATATTCAGTCATGGAGGACATTAAAGGTCATCTGAATCTCATAAAAGTTATATTTCTACAAATATGCATTGCTAATTAACTCCTACGCGTAGGACTACGTAGACTGAGGCCATTACTACGCTGCCTCAACTATACGCCTTAAATGCTTCTGAATCTTCCCGGAATTCTAACAAACATACGTAATACTTGCTGGCATTTAAATATCTCCGAGTTCTAGAAGTGCGTTGAACATGATGTCAACTGTTAAACAGCCAAGCGGCCTGAAAAATTCAATGGGATTGTTGAAGTTTCTCTTTACTACAAAAGTTAGGTTCAGTATGATGTACCTATATAGTTGAACTGTGTAACTATAAATTTTGGGATTATCAAATTTTTAATGGAATTGTTCATTTTACAGATCAATTAGCAGAAGAATTATGGATTTTGGGTCAGTTATTTAAGTCTTAAAATAAAACTGTTTTGAGTTTATATTATATTTATCAATTATCTTAGAAATTGTTGGTTTTGAGTATTATATATAAAATTATTATAATCAAATAATTGGTTTGAGTTTTTCACCTAATGTGTATGTTTCTTTTTTATTTTGATTGTGTATGTTTTTGACTAATCTTTCGATCACACCCTCCTCTTTTTAATGATAGATCACTATATATGATCTGAAACGTCGATTGAAAACATATATAATCAAAACAAAAAAACAATCATACACTATATTTCAATCAAAATAAGTGGTATTAAACATTTTGAATATAACCAATAGAAAGGATAAAAAGGATAAGTCATTCGGAAAAAGGAGAAACAACCACCAGCGAATTTTAACCTTTGCCCTTTTTAGTAAGTACCCTGAATCTCATTTAAGCTGAGCCAGATTTGGTGTACTAAAATCATATGTGCTAATTGGGTAGGCTACTTTTGCTCTATAGATATGCTCTAATATGGTGTAGCTAGGTGGGTTTCAGGTGCATTTGTATCTAGAAATTAATTATTCCTCACTATAATACATAAGTTTCCATTAATCACTTTAGAAACATAAGAAAGCCTAATTAAAAGTGTAGGGAAAACTATGCTAGAAAAAAATAAAATCATGCAATAACAATTACAAATGAGAGCTCAAATAACTTAGAAATGAATGCAAACTATAAATTATTATTTGATTTACCATTTAATATGCCAAGAGAAGGATGCAATCAACAATAAAAATTAACAAGCTCATAAAATCAAACATATAGCATCCATTGTATGTGGAGAGAGACCCTTTAGTGAAAAAACTTCACCATTAATGAGAGTAGGAGTTTCTATTAATCCAATAGAAATGTCACATTAACACATCCAACTTTCTCAATCTAATGACATTTCAATAACCTACAAAGACCCATAAAAAAACCATTCAAGGCATCTAACCTATAGATCTATGGAGTGTTGAATGCACAAAACAACTAGGGGGAGGGGGGGAGGGGGGGAGGGGCGGAGGGGTGAATCAATTGTACATTAAAACATCAAAACCCTCATTAACATTCAAATCTGCATTAATCCGTAAACCCTTAACAACCTTTAAACCCTTATCATGCATTAACATAATATAAACATGAGAAAAAATAATGCAAACACATCCATACACATGAGAAAACCATATTGATGCACGAAAAACCCAAAAATGGAAAAAACCATAATGATGATTAGCTCACAATTTAAAATAATGCAACATCGAAAATAATGGGAATACCTCCCAAAAGAAAGGACTCACTTCTAGATTAAAAAGAAGAAGATAGAAGATTGTTACAATGAGAAATCCATCTTAGAGAAATAAAAAAGATCCACCACTACTTCACTAGAACATTCACACTCTCTCTATAGAATGTAGACACCTTATGCTCACTACTTCTAATAGTCTTAGACATTAAAACTCTAATTGCATTTCACACTTTCGTACTTTACATCTCAACACTTTGCATCACACACCTTCCTCCATCAACTCATCACACACACATCATCCTCAACCTTGAAAACAATATACAAGGTTGGCTATGCACCTCAAATGTGCAAATTCAAATGAAGTCAGCACTAAAACATTCCCACACTGGAGAGGAATGAATCCATACCACATCACTCCTTAACTCGAACCTAAATTCACATATACATGCCACACCACACTTCCACAAACAGTGAAACATATATGCAATTAGTGTAAACACCCAAGGTCAATCGAACTTGTGTTAACACCATTAAACATTTAAGTACATGCTTCCTTAAATCCAAAGATGACTTGCAGACCACACACAACACTTAAACATAATCTTGAATATTCCATCAACACCTTGAAATCCAACAAATCATTCGCAACATACACTTGAAGAACATACTCATTTTGTACACCTAGTTAATCTTCCACACACTATAACATATTAATCCAACCTTATAGAGCACCAAACACACAAAAAACTTAGACTAAAGATAGATACAAATATTGCAAGCACATTCGTAGATCTACAAGACCATAAACCGCAATGTTGAAAAATGTGTAGCAAAACCATTTCTCCTAGACACCACCACACCATCGTTCACACACTGGTGAACACAACTTCATCTATTGAACGGACCAAAACAAGAAACACTAGATATAACACCTCTAAACACCTTTGATAAACATATCTAAACCGCACAAGCAAATCCTTAACCATGAAGAAATGCAAATCAAAACACTAAACACCACTTTGCCACACTGAACACTCTTTACCACATTGTCTCCTCTTTGATTCAAATTTTCTCAAAAGCACTTGGAAAGCAGGCACCACAAACACCATCTAAATATTTACAACACTCCTCTTATCATCTCAACCACACAAGAGGTTCAACATCCACACACATATGCTCATCAAGGCAACACTAGAGGTTGACATCAATGAGACTACTAATGACAACATAATGTAACCAATCAAAGCATCTCCATAGGCTAACATCAATGAAACGACAAGGATCTATTGACATCAATGACAACACAAACTTCCAAAAATATGCCTCTTTGTCATTGATGGCAACACATGATATGAAAAACCATCAATAACAATTCAACAAAAATATGATACCAACACATGCATTGCACATTAGTGCACACTGCTCCTTGTTACACAAGCATCAACTCTTTCCAACACTTTCTCTTTTATAGGACTTCTCTCCCCTTTCTTCACATGGTTTTTTAGTTAACTCTCTCTCCCCCTTTGAAATAAATAGAAAATGACACCACATATTTTCTTTTCTTTGCTTTCCTTTTGACAAAAATCACATATTCTTTCTCTCCCCCAAGGGTAACACCTATAAGGGACAACAACTACTCTACAACCTCAGTTTTCACTTCCTTTGATAGAACCAACATATCACAACACTTACTCCCCCTGGATGCAACAACCAATAATGCCACTACCTACTCCCCTGAGAGGTATCCACCAGCATCAATCCAAAACAAGGAATGAATCTTTAAATCTACTAGATTGATGTATAACCTTATGCATCTAATTAAAATCTAAGAAGGGGAAATAAACCCTAACTTCTCTTGGAGATACTCAAAATTATCCTTAAGAAGAGCCTTTGTGAAGATATTTTCACCCTAGTCTTTAGTAGGAACATACTCCAACTTCACCTCGTTCTCTACAACTTTTTCCCCTAGAAAGTGATATTAGATTGAGATATGCTTTGTCCTTGAATGTATTACCAGATTCTTTGAAATATTGATAACACTTGTATTGTCACATAAGATAGAAATTGGTTCGTCATATGACACTCTGATATCCTTTAAGGTTTGTTTTATCCATGATGTTTTTGTGTAGCATGATGTTACAATAATGTATTTTTCCTTTGCGGTAGATAATAACATTGAATCTTGCTTCTTGCTTAACCAAGACACCAACCTACTTCCAAGAAAGAAAGCACCACCACTTGTACTTCTCCTATCACCCACACAACCTACCTAATCTACATCTGTATAAGCACATAGAGAGAATTCAATATCCTTTGGATACCATAAACCATGTTCCAGAGTTCCCTTCAAGTATTTGAATATCCTTTTTATTGCTTCCACATGTGACTCTCTAGGATCTTCTTGAAATCTAGCCACAAGAAAAATTACATGCATGATATCCATCCTAGTAGTAATTAAATATAGTAATCCTCCAATCATTGATCTATACTTGCTCTGATCAGCCTTAGGAGATTCTTCATTCTTAGCTTGCAACCAATAACCATAGGAGTACATATCAGTTTTGTTGGAAATGTGTCTTAGCTAATTGGAGTGATAATGGTGGCATTTTGTTCTCTTATCGACTAGACAGAGCTTCATCGGTGTGACTTTCTTAATTGTCTCCCCGATAGCTCGATAAGCCTTCATGGTTTCACCTAGCTTCATCGGCAAGTCATTGCGTGGTCGGTGATACCTCACTAGTTGTCTCCACATTGGTGGTCTACAGAGGTTTTCCTTATCAGCAAGAGTTTGCACTATCGGTGAGAGTTTGTCCTTTGTCTCCTCAATAGACTCAAATCCTTTGTTGTGGTGGCTTGTTTACCTTTTCGATGAGAGGTTGCACTGTCACCAAGAATTTGAGCAATGTCTACTTGACATCCTAGTGGTAGGTTGGAATGCTCTTGTCAGAGAGACTTCAGGTGTTTGGTGATACATTGGGAAATGTTTCTTCGACATGTCAGTGAAAGTCTTTAATACACTTGTCAAAGAGACCTGGATGATTCAACGAGAAATTGTCAAATGTCTCTTAAACATTTCGATAGAAGTCTTGACAGTTCACGTTGATGAGACTGTGGATGTTCGCTATGACTTTGGAAGATTTTTCTTGGACAAAGTTTTGTATGTTGATGACTGTGGTGGGACCCACATTGTCAAGAGGAAAGCGATTGATGCTGCAAGCCATGCTGACTTTGCAACAAACATCAATGATACCTTGGTGTATCCGTGGGAGAAGCTAGAATCTCTATTCAACATGGGTGTTTTGATCGACAATGTATTGTAATATGCACGCATCAGTGAGACTCGATCTAATCAGTGAGAGTTTGGAAACAATCTCTTCGGCATGGCTCATTTTGGAAATTTCCAATTGATGGTTTGTATGTTGTAACGTATGGAACCAATTTGGTATGTTTCCACACATGGGTCTGAAGATATAGATAGTCTGGAATTCTCTAAGAGGAATTATGCTATAAATGTGTAATACGTTGTGTAATAGTGTTGCAAGAATGACAAGTTGAGTTGTGAGCCTAAGATAGAGAACAAGATAGATCAAGTTTGTAATGTTACCTATATTGAGTGTCTGAATTGACTGTATAAGAGTGAATTTGAACCCCATGTGCAATTCCCCTTTTTTCCTTTACCCACCTTAGAAAACCAAGTTCAGAGGCTTAATTCCACCTAAGCCCATTGCTTGCATTACACTTAGTGCCTTTTTTTGAGCATTGGTGGAGGTGTTTTTGTCAAGGACGCCCACGCGGCGCACTTGCATCCTTGACAGATTCTCACATCTGGAGCTTGCAGAGGCATTACACTTCCCATTGGGGGCTGATTTGTAATGCCCTCCTCGGCCGACCAACTCAAATATGGTTGTGTCTCTTCATGTCCTCTTCATATTCATCCCTTCCACATGCATTTGATCTTCTAAGAGCTTCTTCACTTCATCCACAAGCTTCACATCATCCTCTTCCAAGCATTGAGCTAGCAAAACACTTTACACTTCACTTGTAGCATCAACACTCCATCATGTTGGTAGAGCAATTTTGGGAGCAAACCATTGCAGTAGAGGCTTGAGTTCCTCTCATTTCTCCCCGAAGTAGCCTTGAGTGCTCTTGGTGGAGGTGGTAAGCTTCCCTTTCCTCTCCTCTATCATTTGGTTGAGTAGCATATTACTGTTTTGTAGTGCTTGTATTTTTGTTACTTCTTTATCTCTTCCTTTGGCTATCTATGGAGGTGGAAACACCAAAATGGGGTCTGACTGAGGAAAGCCCCTATACATCCATCCAACATTTTCTCTGTCTCTGTCTCTCTCTCTCTTATGCGTAGGTATTGAATACGCTCATGAGATGGAAGCTTCATCACTAGCATGGTCGTAAGTATTTCCTTTCTTCTCCTTATCTTTATCATTTCTACTTCTTCATTATAGTTCCATCACTTTTTGTTATTCTCCTATATTCTATGGTTTTTAGCATTCAAAGTAGAAGTGGTCATTTAGGCATTCTCTGAGATAAACTCACTTTTTGGTCTATACGAGATGCCAATGCACCACTAGGATGCTAGCACGTCGCATTGTCGTATGTATTTTTCGCTGATGTCCTATGACCAAAAGCTTGATAGTCTGTCCAAAAAATCTCTGACCTACTCTTTCAGATTCTAAAACTCTTGTTGTTGTTCCATTGAGGTAGTATAAGACAGTTCACCCTGTGAGGCTCTCTAAACGAAGAGAACTCATGAGTAGTGAATCCCCCTATATCATGTTTTGGTGAACTTGATGTGAAGAACAGTGTTCTTTGAAAAACTAGGAATTTATTTACCCCTACTTGGCAGTGTCATAACTTTGACTCTGTGCTCAAAATTTAGAACCATTTGCACAGTTGGAAAGGTCTCTTAGAGAACTTGTTTAGTCCCTAAAATACAAGTGCCTTCGGCAAACAAATTTTAAGGACCGATGCAAGTTTCGACCTCAAATTCCACTCTGAAGAACTCCAAAAACGTAGATCACTAGAACATAGAAAATACCAAAAAAAATATAATGGATTTTATATCTTCTTTTATTAGTTTTGTATCTAACTTTGTTCAAAATTTTAATGATATTCCATTTAATGCATGTGATGGTGACTTGGTTTTACCCATGTCACTTTGTGTCTTTGATCCTTCTCATGAGATTTCTCTTACTTCAGAGGATATCTTGTTGCAAGAAGAGGAAATCATTGATACCTTTCTTAATGTTACTTTACCTACTTTTCATTCCAATGCACTCTCTTCTAGAGATGATTTATTTGTGAATGATGAATCTCCTTCCACATCTAATTCTCCTTGGATTGATGTTGAGAATGTTCCTTCAAATAACTATTCCACATTTGATCATGTTTGGATTGATGTTGAGAATATGTATTTGAATGATTATTCTACTAGTTGTGATGATTCAGTAAATGTAATTTGTGTCTCTACTACCTTTGAAAGGCCAAAGAGACTGATTATTTATGTGACTTCAGCTAGTCCTTCTTCTAATAGATTTTGTTCTATTGATGGTGTTCCATCTAATAGTGGTTCTCTTGATGTTTCTAAGGTTCCCTCTTATAGAGCGGTAGCCTATACTTATGAGAATAAAATTAATAAAAAACTGAGTCTTCCTTTAGCTCCTAAACCTACGACTAAACTACCTAGTTATTATGATCTTGACAATTGACCTCGGGTTACTCCAGATAAGATCTCACTATGGGACTTACTTTGGTCTGCTCTAGTTTATCAAGGTATGCTTCATGAATCCTTGTGGAAGATCCTCTTGCCTTCTTCTACTAGGCCGATAGATGCTAATAATTTGATGGCATATATTCGTGCGGGTTCACCAAATATTACGTTCTATCCACATGAGTTCCCACCTCCAGAAGTACAGAAGCAAGTGGACCCTCTAATGATTATAGTCAAGATTAATAATATTGGCATTAGATGCACCCTCATTGATGTTGGTTCAACGCTCAATGTGTGAAGTATTGATCTACTGCTTAAGATTAATATTGACCCATCCTCTCTTAATCCTTTTGTTGCTGTCCTTCATGGGTTTGATAATGTCGGTTGACAATCCCTAGGCATGATAGTCTTTCCTTTGAGGTTGGGAGTCATTGCTATACCTACCCTTGTATATGTCATGGCAGAAAAGTTATCGTGTAACCTTCTTCTTGGTAGACCGTGGATCCATGCTATGGGTGTAGCCCTGTCTACCTTGCATAAATCTATTAAGTTCATTGCTAACAATAAAGTAGTCATAGTCAAAGCTGATCCTGAGGCTATGCACTTATGTGAGATGGTTGTTTTTTATCATGCTTCGGTTGTACCTACTCTTATTCCTTCAGTATCTTCCACTGTGTCTATGTTTACTCTAGCAGTACCTCCTACAAGGGATACTCTTGAGATAAATTTCCCTAAGGAAGATTTTTCTAAAACAAGGAGCCCTAAGTGTGCTCCTTCTACCTCTTCTCAAAGGAATGCATGTCTTGGTGATGATTGGGGTCTTTTAAACTTTAAAAAATCCTTCGTTGGTGAATATAAAGTTGATCTGATCCACTTAGAGCTTCCAACATCATCCACACCTGCTATCAAAGATTATTATTCTTTTGTATCGCGAGGTAGTGTGAGAAATAATTGTAATGTCCTTAGTGTTGATCCTCCTACTGAAGAAGAGGATTATGCTTCTACTAAAGAGGATACTATTGGAAATCTTGTTAATAAGGATGATGGTGATCCCATAGAGGAGTGTGACCCTCGTTGTTGGGACAATGCTCTTTATGAGGATCCTCCTTCTCAAGACTTTCAAACATGTTATGCCCCTGGCTTTAAGGTCATCTCTAAATGTGGCTATGAGCGTAAAGGTTGTGGGAACAATGAACAAGGCATTCAAGTCCCTATATAATTTTTTCATCGTAAGCATAATCTAGGGCTTAGTTGCTCAAATGAATAATCTAAAAGGGAACCACGGTTGAATGGTGACATGAATTCCACTCAACCTTGTTCTCATGGATTGACTTATCCTCCTTTGTCTTCTATCTTCATACCTTCTCCTTGTGAGAAGTCAAACCTTTCCCCACAAGAGAAAGGGTTGCTTCCTACTCCTCATTCTTTATCTAAGCAAGAGCGTATCTTGTTGTGGCTTCTAAACGCCTGCTTGATTACTCTTCCTTCTCCTACATGAAAGAAAGTTTATAACCATAAAGATTCTTTCTATGCATACCATCAAGTGATTGGTCATTCCACTAGTGAATGCAAGGCCTTGAAAGAAAAAATACAAGAACTTCTTAATTCAGGTGCCATCAAACTCCCGTTTGATTGACACAGCTGCCTTTACTTTGCATGACAAGTGATATTGAGGTTTACCTCTATCCTTTTTGAAGCACCTTGCATAGTTCTCCCCCCTGTACATTGGGGGAATTAATAACTCATTTTGAAGATGTGTATCCTTCTTAAGGACCCCTCTATTCGCTATGTCTTGCAATTGAAGCATCCCTTGAGTGGACCCATTTTCTCTTTTTGAATGGTTCTTGAGGGACCTTTTTGAAAGCTTTTCTCTCAAAGGAATTCTTCACGTCTAGCTTGGGGGTAGCCTGACTAGACCTTGCTTTTCAAACAATGTGTCCCTTGAGTGGACCCCTCCTTTTCATGTTGGGTTCCCAAAGGACCCCTTTGAAATTTTTACAGTCTACATGATCGACCACTTTAGACATGTCCTATCTACGGGTAGACGTGTTTCCGCTTTTAGACATGTTCTATTTGCAAGTAAACGTGTTGATGCTTTAGATGTGTTCTATCTATGGGTAGATGTATCACCACTTTTAGATGTGTCCTATTTGAGGGTAGACGTATCAACGCTTTAGACATGATCTATCTTCAAGTAGATATGTCACCGCTTCCTGACTCTGTGGAGTCCACTTCCTTGGGGCTTCCTCCATGTGAGAGATCTTGGGGGATGCCTCCTTGTATGTCTATGGGATTGTGAGGCACTTTTTGGTGATATGGGTTTTCCTCCTCGAGCAAGGTTTTCTTTTATCACCTCTTTTGTGGTGCGGGTTCTACTCTTGAGTAGGTTTTTCTTTCACCATGCACTTTTTGGTGATACAGGTTCTCCTCTTTGAGTGGGGTTTTCTTTTATCACCTCTTTTGTGGTGCAGGTTCTACTCTTGAGTGGATTTTGTTTTCACCATGCACCTTTTGGTGATATAGGTTTCCTCCTTGAGTGGGGTTTTCTTTTATCACCTCTTCTATGGTGTGGGTTCTACTCTTGAGTGGGTTTTTCTTTCACCATGCGCTTTATCCTTCTCCCTTTTGTATATACCGGATCAAAGATATGCATCTTCTTCATCTTGAGTATATTCCCTTCCTCTCTTCATCTTGAAAGTTCTTTTATGCATTGTTTGGGGATGATGCATAGTATTGAGACAACCTTCTACATCGAGGTCTCTCTACTTTTCTAACTTGAATCCTTTAGCTTTTTATGCCCTAATGTTGCTATTTTTTGTAGGTTATTCTTGTCTAATGTATTATCTGCTTCCTTGATAGTTCACATTTACATTTCTAACATTAATCTTTCTTGATCTACTTTACCAAGCACTCATCAGTATTCATGCTTGCTAAAGTGGGGACAAAATGTATAAGAGTGAATTTTCACCCCATGTACAATTCCCCTTTTTTCCTTTACCCACCTTAGAAAACCAAGTTCAGAGGCTTAATTCCACCTAAGACTGCTACTTGCATTACACTTAGCACCTATTTGAGCATTAGTGGAGGTGTTTCTATTGAGGATTCCCACATGGTGCACAAGCATCCATGTGGCATGCTTACATCCTTGATGGATTATCACATCTAGAGCCTGTAGAGGCATTACACTTCCCATTGGGGGTTGATTTGTAATGCCCTCCCCGACTGACCGACGTAAATATGGCCGTTTCTCTTCATCTCCTCTTCATATTCATCCCTTCCACATGCATTTGATCTTCTAAGAGCTTCTTCACTTCATCCACAAGCCTGACATCATCCTCTTCCAAGCAATGAGCTCACTCTTAGTAGCTCTAAGCATTCTAGCAAAACACTTTACACTTCACATAAACAACATCAACACTCCATCATGTCAATAGAGCAAGTTTGGGACCACACCATTGCAATAGAGGCTTGAGTTCCTCTCATTTCTGGCGCAAGTAGTCCTAAGTGCTCTTGGTGGAGGTGGTAAGATTCCCTCTCCTCTATCTTTTGGTTGAGTAGCATAGTACTGTTTTGTAGTGCTTGTGTTTTTTTACTTCTTTATCTCTTCCTTTGGCTGTCCATGGAGGTGGGAACACCAAAATGGGGTCTGACTGAGGCAAGCCCCTATACAACCACCCAACAATTTCTCTCTCTCTCTCTCTCTCTCTCTCTTGTGTGCAAGTATTGAAGACACTCACGAGTTGGAAGCTTCATCACTCTCAGGGTTGTAAGTATTTCCTTTCTTCTCCTTATCTTTATCATTTCTACTTCTTGATTAGAGTTCTGTCACTTTATGTTATTCTCTTGTATTCTATGGTTTTTAGCATTTAGAGTATAAGTGGTCATTTAGGAATTTTTTAAGACAAAATTGCTTTTCGGTTCATACGAGATGCCAGTGCGCCTCTGGGATGCTAGCGCGCCGCACTATCATCTGTATTCTGCACTGATGTCTTGTGATCGAAAGCTTGATAGTCTGTCTAGAAAATCTCTTTGACTTGCTCTTTCGGATTCTAAAACTCTCGATGTTGTTCCATTGAGGTAGTATAGGGAAGTTCACCCCGTGAGGCTTTCTAAATGAAGAGAACTCATGAGTAGTGAATCGTCCTATATTACATTGACATCTAAAAGGAAGAAACTGTAACTCTGTATGTGAACCTTTTGTTCACTATAATACAAAGAGTTTTTCCTTGGTGTGGTGGGATTTTTTCCCGAAAGGGTTTTCCCATGTTAAATCTTGTCTATTATGTGTTGTGTGAAATTTTTTATCTATTTCCTTGTAATGTGCATCTTTAATGAGCTGTAATTTAAAATTTGAAACTTAAGTCTACATTCTCTTCTTAGAATTAGCATTAGAAAAGTGTTTTCACACCTCTACTTTCCTTATAAGTGGTATCAAAGCTTGGCTAGTTGTGTTATCCTTGTGGGTTGGACAAGTTTTCTGTGCCAATTCTAAAGTAGGAGTCTTGTAGAGGTATCTGGTGCAAATTAAGATGGCAAGCACATTAGGGAAGACATAAATTGAAAAATTCAATGGTGGCAATTTTGAGTTGTGGAACTCAAAATGGAAGACCTACTAGTAGATAGAGATCTCTGAATTGCTATGTTTGGAACTAAACCTTCAGGCACGAAGCAAGAAGATTGTGACCTCATAGATAGAAATGACAAAGGGTTGATAAGAATATGTCTAGTAGACTTTGTTCTCCTGAACGTTCATGAAGAGAAGTCTGCATCTTCTTTGTCGAAGAAACTTGGTGATATTTATTAGGGAAAGTACTTGGTGAATAAGTTATTCTTGAGGAAGAAGTTGCACTCTTTGAAAATGGAGGAAGATGAGTCGGTGGTTGATCATCTAAATGTGTTCAATATGCTCATTGCTCAGTTAACATCTGTAGGTGTGAAGATAGATGATGAAGATCATTGTATGCTCTTGTTATGTTCTTTGCTCAAATCTTAGGATTATTTAGTGATGGCTATTGGGATTACGACAACCACTTTCAAGATGGAAGATGTGGTTGATTCATTTCTTTCAAAAGAGATGTGAAGGAAATATTCTAAGATGGAAAAGGAGGCCCTTGTTGTTCAAGGAAAATCAAAGGAGAAAGGAAAGAAGAAGGACAAGAAGTATAAATCAAAGTTTGAAGGGAGATCAAAGTCTCTTGGCAAGAAGTTCAAGGTGAAATACTGGAATTGTGGGAAATTTGGTCATGTCTGTAAGGATTGAAAAGAGGAGAAAAAGAAGAAGAAGAAAAATAATCTTCAAATAATGATTCTTCTCAGAGCAATGCAAATTCCTTCATTGTAACCTTGGTGACTCAGGCATCAGATGATGAGTAGCTGATTAACTCAGGTGCATCTTTTCACATGACATCTCACAGAGATTGGTTTACGAAGTATGGAAAGTATGCTAGTGGAAACGTGTATCTGGAAAGTGACTCATCTCTTGAAATTGTTGGTCGTGGAAGAGTAAGAATTCAATTTCTTGACCGAAGAATTAAAGGAATTGATGGTGTAATGCACATACCAAGTTTGGCTTGAAATTTACTTTATGTTAGCAAGTTGAATTAGGATGGCATGCAATTTTCATTCTCGAATGGTAGCTATAAGATGAATAGAGGCTCGATGGTGTTGGCTAGGGGTGCTTGACTTGGTACTCTATACAGGCTAGACACACACTGTTCAATGTAGCAGTGCCTTTGTAAAGTCAGAAAATGTTGTTCATGTAGAGAAGGAGATTCAAGCACCTTTGGGGGAAAACTCTTTGGAGGTGAAACTCCCTATAGAAAAGACCATGCTCTAGCATCAAAGGCTCAACCACATTGGTGAGAAAAGCTTAAAAGCTTTGAAAAATAAAAAAATTGGTTGAAGGGCTTGATGACTGTAACCTTGAGTTTGATTTTTACAAACATTGTATATATGGAAAACAACATCATGTTTCATTTTATTCTAGTTTTCATAAATCTTCTAGTGTTTTGGATTACATTCACTTTGATGTTTTAGGTCTAGTAAATGTTCCTTCGTTATCAAAATCTAGATATTATGTTTCTTTTATTTATGATTATTCGAGAAGGGAATTTGTGTATTTTCTAAAAAGTAAATCAAAAGTGTTCAGTTGATTTAAAGAGCTTAAAAACTTGGTTGAAAATCATACTAGAAGAAAAATTAAATGCTTGAGGATAGGTAATGGCAGTGAGTTTTGTTCTGCAAATTTCAAAAGTTATTGCAAAGACCATGGAATAAAGAGGCATAAAACAACACCTTACACTCCACAACAAAATAGAGTTGCTGAAAGGTTAAATAGGATGCTGATGGAAAAGGTGAGAATTATGTTGAGAAATGTTGGTCTAGAGTAGAAGTTCTAGGCTAAGGCTATGGCTACAACATCTTATTTAATAAATTGATCTCCCTCTTTGGCACTTGTTGACAAAACACCTATGGAAGCTTGGTCTAGTAAGAAGCCCTTTTTAAGACATGTAAGAGTCTTTGGATGTGAAGCATATGTTTATGTTCCAAATGAGAAAAGATCTAAATTAGAAAATAAATTTATAAAATGTATCTTCATTGGCTATGACATTGGTGTGAAAGGATACAAGCTTTGGAATCATGTGACCCAAAAGATTGTTTACATAAAAAGTGTAGCTTTTCGTGAGCTGAAACCTTCTTCAGTGGATCTATAGCCAGAGATGAAAGAAGTAAAGAAAGAAAAGGTAGTTGAAATTCCTCAAACTCTACATAAAGAGGAACTACGAAGTGTGCCTGGAATTGAGGAGTGTTCTAGCAGCTCTAAGAGTTCTGATGAAGAAGAACCACAACCTCAACCTCAACCTCATCCTTTGAGGAGGTCTACATGTGAAAGGAAATAACTTGAAAGGTATGGTTTTTCCATGTTGAATGTAAATTATTCCTATGCTTTGATTACAAGCACTGATGAGCATAGGACTATGAAAGAGGAAATTGAAACATTTGATTCAAATCCTTGGTTGGAATGAGGAAATGGCATCATCAAAAAAGAATGCAACCTGGGATTTGGTGCCCTTTCTTGAAGGTAGAAAGCCTATTGGCTATAAATGGGTATTTAAGAAGAAAATCGGTCTAGATGGTAGTGTTGAAAAGTATATAGCTAGGTTGGTTGTGAAAGGCTATTCCCAGGTAGAGGGAATTGATTATGGTGAAATATTTTCTGCTATAGCTAAGCTGAAATTTGTCAGATTTATTTTGTCACTTGCAAAAACGTACGACTTAGAGGTTGAACAAATAGATGTGAAGAAACCATTTCTTCATGGAGATCTTGAAGAAGAAATTTATATGTCCCAGCCTGAGCACTTTGTGGAAAATGGTAAAGAAAATCTAGTTTGCAAGTTAAAGAAATCTATGTATGGTTTAAAACAATTGCCTAGAATGTGGTACCAAAAGTTTGACATGTTTGTGTTGTCATTGGGATTCGTAAGATCAAAATCTAATCATTGTGTGTACTTAAAAATTGAAAAATGATTGAGTTATTGTTATTTCCCTATATGTCGATGACATGTTCATAGGAAATAGTAAGACTATGATTTATGATCTAAAATATCAGTTGTTTGCAAAGTTTGAAATGAAAGATCTAGGTGCAACAAGGTATATTTTGGGGATGGAAATAAAAAGGGATACAGGAAGTCAAAAGCTTTGGCTTAGCTAGAGTAAGTATATCAATACTATCCTAAAGAGATTTAGTATGACTGACTACAAACAACTAGTTGTTCCAGTGTTGCAGGGAACAAAGCTATCTATTGAAGATTGTCCAAAATATCCTATCGAGATGGAGGACATGACCAGAGTGCCTTATGCACGTGTAGTTGGAAATTTAATTTATGCAATGGTTTGTACAAGGCCAAATTACCCAAGCAATGGGATTTTTTATCCATTTTATGGAAAACCTAGGTAGACCACATTGGGATGCTGTGAAAAGAGGTTTTAGATATTTAAAATGTACCTCTCTATATGCTTTGTGCTATCATGGTAACTTGGTTGGGTCACAGAGATCCATTAGCATTCAAGGTTATGTGGATTTTGATTGGTCATGGGACATTGATAGTAGAAGATCCACTATTGGATACATCTTCACATTGAATGGTAGTGCAGTTAGTTGGATGAGCAAGCAACAGGTTGTAAACTGTCTCTTTGACATGGTTCATTTTGGAAATTGCTAATTGACGGTTTGGATGTTGTAATGTATGGAACTAATTTGGTATGTTTCCACGTGTGGGTCTAGAGATGCAAATAGTCCAAAATTATCTCAGAGGAATTATGCTATAAATTTGTAATACATTTTGTAATAGTGTTGCAAGAATGACAAGCTGAGTTGTGAGTCTGAGATAGAGAATGAGATAGATCAATTTTGTAATGTTGCATGTATTGAGAGTCTAAATTGACATCTGAAAGGAAGAAACTGTAACTTTGTATGTGGACCTTTTTTCACTGTAATACAAAGAGTTTTTTCTTGGTGTGATGGGTTTTTTTCCTAAAAGGGTTTTCCCATGCTAAATATGGTGTCTATTTTGTGTTGTGTAATTTTTTTTCTTATCTGTTTCCTGGTAATGTGCATCTTTAATGAACTATAATTTGAAATTTGAACCTTAAGTCTCTATTCACTTCTTAGAATTAGCATTAGGAAAGTGTTTCTGCACCTCTTCTTTCCTTATAGTTTAGAGTCTTCCATTCCAAACTTCTTCAACATTTCCTTGACATACTTTGATTGTGAAATGAATATGCCTTTTCTTGTATGATTCATTTGAAGCCCAAGGAAGAAATTTGTCTCCCCAAACATAGACATCTAAAAATATTTATGCATCTCTTCTGCAAATCTCTTGTGTATACTTTCATTTCCTCTAAATATTATACATCAACATACACAACCACAATCAAGATTTGATCTTTCTCAACTTTAAAATAAAGATTGATATCTGTGATACCTTTATTGAATCCTTGTTGCAACAAGTACTTATCCAATCTTGCATACCAAGCTTTGGGAGCTTTCTTGAGTCCATATAATGCCTTCTTCAATCTACAAATCATATTAGGATTGGTTGATAGTTGAAATCCTTCTAATTTTTCAATATAAACTTCTTCTTCCAAATCACCATTCAAAAATGCAGACTTCATATCCATTTGATAAACTTAAAAATCCTTATATGTTGCAAAAGAAAAAAACATCCTAATAGCCTCCATCCTTTCCATCAGAGAAAATGTCTCTTCAAAGTCTATTCCTTCTACTTATGAGTAGCCTTTACACACAAGCCTTTCCTTGTTCCTAACAACTTTTCCATTCTTATTTATCTTGTTCTTGAATACCCACTTAGTTCCAATCACATTCTTGTTTATTGTTCTTGAGAAAAGTTCCCAAGTCCGATTCTTCTCAATCTGCATTAGTTATTCTTCCATATCCTTAATCCAAAATTCATATTTGCATGCCTCAATCACTATTTTAGGTTCAACTTTGGAAAGTAAACATAAGTTTACTTGTTCTTCTATCATAATAGCTTTTCTTCTTGTCAATACACCTATGCTTTTATCACCAATTATTTGATCTTTAGACTGATTCTTTTGCACATACTTGGGATTCTTAAGGATCCTATTCTTCCTTTTGACCACTCCATTCTATTGAGGAGTCCTAGGAGATGAAAAATTTCTCTCTATTCCATGATCTTCACAAAAATTGTTAAACTCATTGGATGTGAACTCTCCACCTTTGTTAGATCTTAAACATTTGATTTTCATATCTATTTCATTCTCAACCATAGCTTTAAATGCCTTGAACTTATCTAGAGCTTTTTTTTTTCTTTGAGAAAAGTTACCAAATTCATTATAGAGCAATCATCAATCAATAACATGAAATACTTGTCACCTTGAAAACTTCTTATTCTTGTAGGTCCAAAAAGGTCTATATGCACCAACTCCAAAGGTCCCGTGGTAGAATATTCTTTGACATTGAACCTTTTTCTTGTTTTTTTCCCAACTTGACATTCCTTACAAACTACATTTATAGGCTTTGTAATATTTGGAAGATATCTCATAGCTTGAGCAGAGATAATTCTAACTAGGCTATCAAGATTGATGTGACACATTCTTTTGTCATAGCCAACTTTTATTGATTTTAGTCATAAAGCACATACCATTAGCACCATTAAGTTGATAAACATTTCTATCTATCCTTCTTCCTTCAATAACTAGAGTTTTGGAGCCTTTCCTAATCTCACAACCACTATCCTAAAATACAAGATTATATCCTTTGCTACACATATTCCCTACACTTAGAAGATTATGTCAGATACCCTTAACATAAAGAACATCATCTTTATTATGCTTGTCATCAAAACTAATAGAACCTTTCCACATATCTTAGGAGATGTATCATATCCAAACTTAACAAGACCACCATCAAGCTTCCCTAATTTGAGAAACTTTCTCTTATCACCTCTCATGTTATTTGAGCATCCGCTATCAACAATCTAGTAGTTTTTGTCCTCTCTAGCATGAAAAGCAGTTACAATAGTTCCATTATGACCTTGTTTTGAGGAAAATTCCTTCATACATCTCTCAGAGTTAACAAAATTAGTTCCAAAATATAGAGCCATGAACAAGTGTTCATCGTTTGCATCATCTGAGCAATCAGATTCATCATCAGATATATTGACATATTCTTTAACATAATAAATTCTCTTAATTTATTTACCTTCATTCTCCTTAAATCTATCATTTGATGTTTCAATTGGGCATCTTAAATCATAATGACATATCTTTCCACAGTTGAATTTACATTTGAAAGGTAACTTACCTCTGTATTTTCCAGTGCCCTTTTTCAATCTCTCACAAAGTTTACTTCTAGCTCATCAAACTCATCCAGATTAGATTGTTCTCTACTTTTCCAACTTTAAAAGCAGTCTCTTTTCTTGAATCACTTGGACCAAAGTCTTTCAGTTCAAAAGTAGTTAAAGCACCAAACAATTGATCTCTAGAATAATGATCTAAATTATGAGCTTCTTCAATCGTTGAAACCTTATGACTATAAGATTTAGGAAGAGTTATTAATACCTTCTTTACCACCTCATCTTCTTCAATTTTTCCACCAAGGCCTTTGATGGAATTGAAAACTTCATCCACTCGATGCATATAAGCTCTAATATCTTCATCTTCTATCATCCTTAGGGTTTCAAACTTAGTCTTCAAATTCTACATCTTTGTTTGCTTGACCTTATCATCTCCTTCACAAATACTTTCCAAATTTTTCTAGATCTCATGAGTAGTTTTAAGACTCATAACTTTCACAAGTTTTGAATTAGAAATACCACTCAAAAGAGCATACCTTGCTTTTCCATTGTTATCATATGTCTTGATCTCATCATTAGTACTTAGACCATTTGCAAGCATTGTATATCCAGTTTCAATAAACTTCCAAAATCCAAATTGTAAAGAAATAAGGAAACCTTCCATCCTGGTCTTTCATAATGATAATTAGATCCATCAAATAAAAGATCCTCCTTGTGTCCCATTATTAAATTTAAAGATCAGATTATATGCAGAATGTTGAACTTGATAAATATGAAGTTGATGCCAAATCAATATTGAAAATACTGATCATGAATTCTCAAGTCTGAATTTTTCTTAATGGTATTCGATCTACAAGAGAAAAACATTTATTGATTTCGATGTCTCCAATTGTGGATCGGATCTACATTAAATATATAAGGAAGAGACACATCCCATGAGCGGACATGTCTCCACAAAGTGGAGGCATGTCCATTCATGAGATATCTCATGATTTGCGCCTTTTCATCTAAACTAAACACCCGATCACCAATTCGGAGTTAGTTACTTAATAAACATAAATGATTACTAAGTTCGATCTAATTTTATCTTGCACAAATAAATAATATCCAATTTGGAAATGATCACTAATAATGATGCTTGATCAGGATCACATATGAAACATGAAATGCTAATTATCCGCAATTAATAACCTCTAAATGTAGATCGATAATATAATTTGAATGTAGTAGATTTCAATATAAATGATGATGTATACAATTAATATATATGTGTGTATACATATGTCAGTACATACTGACATATATATACACACACATATGATCATCATTTCTATATCTGACCGAAGCTACCATATTTCAACACTCCCTCTTAGCTAAGGAAGATAACACTAACCAAGTATATAGTGATATCACCTTACTCGTGATATCAGAAGATATGGTATGCTTCTAAGAGAGTCAAGTCACTTGACATTCTTCATAACACATCTTCATTATGGTATGTGCATTGACATCAAGTCTCATGATGTCTACCATAATAAATCATGTTATATCCACGGATACATTTATCCACCATGATTATCTCATAAGGATCATAATGATCTTCAACTGATATCAAGTCTCATGATATCTATCAAAATGTCCAAGAGATACTATCATGACATATCCACGGATACCAAGTCACATGATATCCATCATGATAGTGAAACTAATCATTGTAGAGTCGTCACTTTATAATGTCAAATACAAGTGTTCATTATCAAAAGATCATCACCTTTCAATAATGTACACAGGGGGTGAGGGCCCATAAAGTCATGGAGTCACACTAATGACAAAAGATTTTACACATTAAACATCTTTTAAATACATTAGTACAAAATAAATAATTCGAGTCTCGACAATAACTTACATTTCAAACATACCAAGTTTCTTCCTAAAGTGTTCAACTTTAACTTTAGAGAGAGGCTTGGTGAGCATGTCTACTATTTGATCGTTTGTACTAATATACTCCAACTGGATCACATTCCTTTCTACCATGTCTCTCACATAGTGGTAAGGAATCTCCATATGCTTTGATCTATCATGGAATACTACAAAAAGCTTAATACAACTCAGATTGTCACAGTGGATAATAGTAGGATTCAAGGGCTCACCAAATAATCCCTCAAGCAATTTCTCAAGCCATACTGCTTCTCTTACTCCCATAGAGGCTACAATATATATGGCTTCTTTTGTACTCAGTGCCACAAAAGATTGCTTCCTGCTACACCAGGATATCATCGCAGACATCAACCTAAAACAACATCCAAATTTACTCTTTCAATCAACAACACAACCATATTCTATAAGTTCAGTAGGCTCCCTCTGAATCTTTAAGTACTTGCATCAACCTTCTGACCTCATCGTTCAAGATTTCTTGCAACGCTTGCATTAGATAAATGTTTTCCAGTGCACACCTCTAGTACTGTAGAGAGTTCAAGGTAGACCTCCTTGACCTTATAGCAGATCACTCTATTCTGAATAGGTTTGTAGAGCTACCAACATCAAATCCAGATGACAGTCTTAGAGCAATTCTGATCTCAGCAGCTGAAGAGGTCTTTCAAGGATTTAACACTTAGCCTTGCAACAGTGCAACCTTCACTTAACTCCCTCTTGATCCCTACTTCAGAGATTGGAAAGAAGTCTTCTGGAAGTGAACTCCCTCTAGCCACCAACTCAGTCCTATGGCTGCAAGATGTGACTTCATTCTTGATCATTTATTTGGTTGGCATGACTTCCTCATGACATTTCAAATTCATGCAATTCCTAGTAGTATTACCAGTGGTGGAAAATATTCATCCTGCTAAGAGATACTTTTGTGCCTATGATAACTTCATTCCCAATAACGAAACTTCCTCCACAAATCTTCACGGTGCCATTAAATACTTCCCGTTGAAACCTCGGTGAGAACCATATGCCGCATCAAGATATACAAATGCTATTAAGCATCAACTTCACTGGTATTCAATTGCAGAGCCTGAACAACATAAATAGTGGAACAATTTCAAGCATCATAGATGGACAGGATTACATATCACCAACATAAGGAGACTCTCGACTCCTAATTTTAGCATCTATAGCTTTTCCTCCATCAATGATATAGACAAAAGATAATGAACATGATCACTAGTCAATATGACAATTTTGATCACTTAAATTCTTCCATAAATCTGATCAGATCTTCACAAAAACTGTTCTGATACCATGCTAAATTTAAAGATCAAATTATATACAAAATGTTGAACTTGATAAATATGAAGTTGATGCCAAATCAATATTGAAAATACTGATCATGAATTCTCAAATCTGAATTTTTCTTAATGGTATTCGATCTACAAGAGCAAAACATTTATTCATTTCGATGTCTCCAATTGTGGATCAGATCTACATTAAATATATAAGGAAGAGACACAACCCATGAGCGGACATGTCTCCACAAACTGGAAGCATGTCCGTTCATGAGATGTCTCATGATTTGTGCCTTTTCATCTAAACTAAACACCCGATCACCAATTCGGAGTTAGTTACTTAATAAACATAAATGATTACTAAGTTCGATTTGATTTTATCTTGCACAAATAAATAATATCCAAACTAGAAATGATCACCGATAATGATGCTTGATCGGGATCACATATGGAACATGAAATACTAATTATCCGCAATTAATAACCTCTAAATGCAGATCGATAATATACTTTGAATGTAGTAGATTTCGATATAAATGATGATGTCTACAATTAATATATATATGTGTGTGTATACATATGTCAGTACATATTGACATATATATACACACATATGATCATCATTTCTATATCTGACCGAAGCTACCATATTTCAACACCCATCCTATATCTACCTCAAATGGTTAAGCTTCCTTCTAAGGAACCTTGCTCTAATACCAATTGTTGAATGCATAAGATAATTGAGAGGGGTGAGGTGAATTAGTTGTACATTTAAATATCAAACCCCTCATTAATATTTATATATCCATTAATCCTTAAACCCTTAACAACCTTTAAACCATTATCATGCATTAACAAAATATAAACATGAGAAACAATAATGAAAACACATCCATACACATGAGAACACTATATATTTACATGGAAAACCCAAGAAGGGGAAAACCGCGGTGAGGATTAGCTCACAATATAAAGTAATTGCAACATAGAATACATGGCATCACTATCAAAAAGAAAAAAGGGATCACTACCAATAGCTCACTTCCAGATTAGAAAGAAGAAGATAGAAGATTGTTACAATGAGAAATCCATCTCAGCACAACATAAAAAATCCACCACTACTTCACCAAAAGATTCACACTCTCAAGTTGCAGAATGTAGACACCTTCTTCCCACTACTTCAAGTAGTCTTATGCATTAAATATAACACCAGATTTCACTTTTTCATAGTTTACATCTCAACACTTTGCATCACACATCTTACACACCTTCCTCCATGAATTCATCACACACATATATATCATCCTCAACCATGAAAAATAATCTACAAGGTTAGCTATGCACTTCAAACATGCAAATTCAAATTAGGTGGACACCAAAATATTCCCACAGTGGAGAGGAGTGAAGGTAGACCACATCACACCTTAAATAAAACACAAATATACTTATACATGCCATGCTATACTTTCAAAAATATCTCGAAGCATATCCACAATTAGTGGGTAATCCCACAATACTAGTTTACAATTCCATCGAGGAAGGAAAATTAAAAAAACACTCCCATGAATTTCATTTTTGGTTTTTAGGGGTTTGCACAAACTAGGGGGTTCTCTTGAACCTAAAAACGATTCACTCAAACACCCCTTCAAGTGAACCCTCTTTAATGATCATGGGACCCACTTTTTACACGTTGTCCAAAATGGAAACAAAGGAAAATTTTGAAAAAAGAGGGGTTTGCTCAAACCCCCCTTTGATCGAAGCCCCCTTTGCTTGAAGGATGAAGGGGGGTTCACTCACAGGTGGGTTTGAGTGAAGCCCTCTTTTTCCCCCTTCTCCCCCTCTTGCACCAAATTTCTGCAAAAAATTGCCTTTCGAAGCTCAGGTTGAGGATGAAAACAAAGGAGACTTCATAGAACCAACTAGATGATGGTAGTCCTCAGAACGAGCTATCCATCAAATATAATTCTAATATGTTTTGGTTTTATTATGTATTTTTTTTTTAGTTTGATTAAACATAGGTTTTTCATCAAAATCAAGTTCTTTGTTCTGTATGTGTGGAAAAATAGCAGATTATCGGTTTTTTTTTTGAAAATACCGCACTAGATATTGATGTCCTTGATCCAAAAATAATAATTGAATTTTGATACATACAAAATGTTATGTTTTAGCTAGTGAATCATGTCTAAATTATAACTGATTTGACTTTTGAAACTTAGTTAAGAAAAAAATATTCAATGAAATGCTATGAAACCAATTCCATGTACTAGATATCGTAGTTACGAATCTAAATTCAAAAAATTTAGAATTTTATCCTTCATAGAAAAAAATTTATGTGTTAGCCAGTAACGCCACTCTTTAAAAATGGTGTTTATTGTTAAAAACTAGTTTTCAAAGGAGATGGAAAAAGAAGTGCAATCTAATTCCAAATTTTTTGGAAAAAATATATTTAGAATCTACAAAAAAATGTCACAAATCACTACTTTGCATCATATTCAAATTCCTCACGGTTTAGCTACTATATGTGCCTAAAAGTGAAGATTTAGTTAAAAAAAATAGTTCAATGTCCAGTTTGGCCAAAAAAATTTAACTAGTATTGTGGGATCACCCTAGTGTAAACACATAAGGTAGGTTGAACGGGTGTTAACACCATTAAACATTTAAGTACATGCTTCCTCAAATTCAAAGACAACTCACAAACCATGCACAACACTTAAACACAATCTAGAATATTCGATAAACACCCTAAAATCCAACAAATCCTTCACAATAGTTCATACACTTGAACATACTCTTTCTATACACCCAGTTAACCTTCCACACACTATACCATATGAATCCAACCTTCTGAAGCACTGAAACACAAACAACTTAGACTAAATGTAGATACAAAAATTGCAAGCACACTCCCAGATCCACAAGACCAGAAAGCACAATGTTGAGAAATGTAGAGAAAAACCATTTCTCTCAAACACCACTACACTCTAGTTGTTATAACCCAATTTTATTGCATATTTATCATAATATGGTAAATTGAATTATTGAATAAATTCAATTAAATATTAAATGGAGATCTTGGAATATTCAAGAATTGAATGAAAGAAGTTGACTGATATTGGCTTTGTGAACTTTAAAAAATTATTTTATATGTTACCAAGAATTGAATGTTATTGATCAATTTGCAAGTACAAGTGTGTGTAGTTGCAAGGTGACAAGTTGAAGGATGAGAACACAATTGAAGTAGGATTGTTTAGCTAGAATGAATGGTAAGCTAGTTGGAATCTAGGTGCACACACCACAAATGGCATGATGACTTGCATTTGAATTAAATTGCATATATAAGAGAACAAAATTTCCTGACTCAAACTGTCTTTGTTATTGAAAATAATGGCTTGTAGACTAAATTTGTCTACTCAAACTCTATGTTTCATAGAAAATGAATGAAATTATTGAAAAGAATGATTCAAAAGGATAAAAGATTTCATTAAATGTGAAAATTAAGAAAATAAATTATTTTAGTTTGTTTATATGGATGCTCTAGATGAAATTAAAGTTTCTTACTCAATTTAAGAAAAAATGATGAATGACATATGAAACTTATAAATTCTCCAAACAAACCATTTATAAGAGAATGTACATACATACATACATACATACATACATACATACATACATACACACACACACACATATATATACATATATATATATATGTATGTATGTATGTATGTATGTATGTATGTATGTATGCATTATATATAGAAATTAAGCTTTGTGTGAGTTTGTCTCTTGATTTTTCCTTCACCCACAAGCTCTCTCTCTACTTTTTCCTTCCCAACAAACAAATTCTTCTCTGTGCTTTTTTGCCCACCATCTGTGTATTCAAAATGGAAACAAAATCTTCTTTTTGCATGCCTCTGGCAGAGGCATTATTGCCTTACTGCCGGCCACTACCTATTTGAATATTGCTATTAATTTCATGTCAGACCATGTCCTCCAGAATCTTATTTGATTTTCAACAGTCTGATATTAGAATTCTATCGATTATCAATTTAAATTTTGATGAGAATATAAATTTGTATTAATTTATATTCTCATCAAAATTTAAATCGATAATTGATAGAATTCCAATATTAGACTGTTGAAAATCAAATAAGATTCTGGAGGACATGGTTTGCCATGAAATTAATAGCAATATTCAAACAGGTAGTGGCTGGCAGTAAGGCAATAATGCCTCTACCAGAGGTATGCAAAAAGAAGATTTTGTTTCCATTTTGAATTCACAGATGGTGGGAAAAAAAGCACAACGAAGAAGTTGTTTGTTGGGAAGGAAAAAGTAGAGAGAGAGCTTGTGGGTGAAGGAAAAATCAAGAGACAAACTCACACAAAGCTCAATTTTTGAGGTAATCTGATCACTTAAGAAATAAAAATTGATTTTCTTCTATCATTTTCCTCATTTTCAAATGGTATTCTTCCATTTTTATATGTTGATTTCATCATTCAAATAGTAAGTTGCAGTCTTGATGAATAAACATGGATTTGAGTCGGATGGCATGGCGTTAACCATTGTTGTGTCACTTAGCCTGTGGTTGTATTGTATGAGTTTTATGTAGAAGCCTTATGGCTAGCTCTTTGAGCTAAGCCAAGCCTTAGAGTATTAAGTTAAGACCATTCTTAAGTTCGCACTCTCGTGCAAGGCATTTGATGGCTAATTAGAATCTCTATTCTACTTCACTATATTTTATGATGAATAAACATTATTGTGGATCGATCAATGATCCCCTGAAAGAGGGTTTCAAAATTGTGTTTTGTTTTTAAATGTTTTGTATCTACCTTATGGCCTGGCCGAGGCTCAAAGAGCTTCAAAGGCTCGATGACTATCTCTATCTACATTTAAATGCTCAACCTATGATGGCTATCAAAATTTATTCTGATGACTATTTGTTTGTTGATATTACTCTTTTGTGAAGGATTGACTATGATCCTGGGGAGGGTAAGAGACCCAAGTCTATATGTTGTATTTCCTTTTTATTTTATCTAATTCTTGTTATTGAATGGAATGATAACAAAGGGGGATTTTTTTAAATGTTTCTTAAGCCTTGCAAATGTATGTAGGTTGTTATTTAATGGAAACCAACCTCATTCAATAACAACGATGGCATGAATCCATGTTTGGGATACAGACGAAGTTTGCATGTAGAATATTTTTGCATGCATGGTATAAAAGAGTAAGCCCACATGTGAAATTTCAAATATACCATTGATGCTTAGAAAGGAGAAACCTGACCAATGGGATTTGTTGACCCATAGCAATTGTAGTTCATTGTTGTAGCCTAAAATGCATGAGTATTGACTGAACTTGAAGTTTTTATGCTTCCTTTGACTAAAAAAAACATTTACTCAAATATTTATTTGAAAAAAATTGTCAAACATAGTTCTTTACAATATTAAGTTGCTCATCAAATTTTTTAATGATGCAAGTGTTTAGAATCTAAAAAATAGACATTTTATCCTTATGTATGAAACAGGGAAAGTTTATTTTATTTTTTTATTACATTGTGGAAGAACCCGTTATGTTTTAGATAGTGAAAAAATACATGTAAAGTGATCATTTCACATGTAAATAGATTGATATTTTCAAAGAGAGAAAACGATAATATTTTTACTTTAAATGTAACTATTTAATTTGAAACAATAATGTGTTGATGTAAACAATGGATATTCTTTTGCAAACAACTCTGTTTTGTTAAAATGTTACTGTTGATGGTGTTTTCTACACAACAACAACTCAGACAAGATACAAGTATCCTATCTCTCTTGAAAAGTAAATCTCTATTAGCAAGCCTCAAGAGATGACCCCAAGGTCTCTAATGTCAAGTCTTGACAATGCATAAACAACTTAGTGATAATGTGAAATTTTTGGTAATCACAAGGGACCTTACAAATGAACAATATTGGAAGTGTACTTTCAACAGATATAACACTATGGTGATGCCTTCAATCCTAAAACTAACCTAGATTCAAAATAAACAACAAAAGAGATAAGGGTTTAGAGAGATTCCTAAGACTAAAACCTAACATCAATCACAACAATGATGATCGCTGCAAATTGACAAATCCCCAATGAAACCAATCTTTGCTTGATCAAGGACAGACTAACTCCACAAAAATGGTGCAATCTTCTCAGGAAATTGATGATTTTCAGACCATAAATATTCATCCATGTTGGAATATGTGCCTCAATCCTTACTGACATGGAACTCCTGAAGGGAAAAGTCGCTGTGACACTGTTCATGTCTAAGTGACAAAACTGTTCTAAATCTAGCTAATAGGTTAATGTCCCCAAGACAGGGTTCATGTCTTGTTGAAAAGACTATCACTGTGACTCTCTGTGTTCAGCGTGACCTTTTGGCAAATGGAGATCCTTGGGCAACAGTTTTGATCTTATCGGGTTAACTCACAGGTGTCGGGGAGAAGTCCCAGCGAATGGTGAAAGTCTCACCGACGACATTTGGTCATCAGCGAAACACAAGGCTCTTGTGATAAAGTCTTGACAATCTACAGAATGTCTTGCCGACGTCTGGCTAACATAAAGGTCACGGGGAGATGTATTAGCGATTGGAGGATGTCTTGCTGATAGCCTAAGGTTATTGGGGTAACTCAATAGCTTCGATAAGATGTCCTAGTGACATTAAAATGTCTTGCCGATGATCAAATGCTTTCGGTATAGGTCTTGCCGAATGGTAGTTGTTGGTGTGACTTAGGACTTTGGTATGAAGTCCTGGCAAAGGCGATTTGTCTCGCCCACTACTGGGTGTTTCGGTATGACTTCTTCGGCCGCTATAAGGTCTTAGCGAAAGATTTAAGTCTCGCCGACTCGTCAATGCTCATCGATGTAACATGAAGGTTCAGTGAGAGGTCTTGGCGAAGATCGGTATGTATTCATTGTGACTTATGGTTCTCGATATAAGTCTCGCCGATATGAGAAACTCTTGCCGATGGAATGTGTGTTCACTGTGACTGAAGACTTCGATATGAGTCTCTCCGAAAAGTGCATGTCTCACCGAATGGAAACCTCATCGATGTGACTTGAGAACTCAACATGAGGTCTTGGTGAGAACAAAGTGTCATGCCGATGGAATGTCTAATCGATATGGCTTGTGCTTTCAATATGAGTCTCGCCGATAAGGGAAACCTTTGCCGATAGGAATGAAATGGTCATCGATGGTTTTGGTATGACATGTAACATTCGTTATAGTGTCTTTTCGACTCGTGGAAGCTATAACGATATTGATATGAAGACTTTGTGGCATCGGGGAGACACTGTGAGTGTCTCACCGATATGCCAACAAAGTGTGAACGCCGTTGACCGTGTGACCATCCTGTGCAGCATCCTACTGGACCAATCAAAGGAAGCAATTTTTCAAACAGATGACGATTGTTTTTTGTAACAGTTGCAATGCTGGAAAAACTACATGCAAGGAAAAATCATCTACTCGAAAGGAAACTATCCATGATTGGCAATGGCGGATAAGGATGCACATAAGAAAAAATCAAAAAGTGAATAAGATTTAAAGCAGATCGATTCTGATTTGGAAGAGTGGAACAGAGCAGAGTGAATCGAGTTGTGAATCGAGAGCATTTCTGTAACTGGTTGAACAGTGAGTAAGGCTACTGTGACTAACACCAGAAAGTCATCTTTCTGATTGTATGTAATTTTATTTTACTGTAATACAAAGAGATTCAACTTGGTGTGGTGGGTTTTTTTTCGAAAGGGTTTCCCATGTAAAATCTGTTGTTTCAGTTGTCTCTATGTATTTGCTCTATTTTTGTTATTCTTTCATGTGTGTCTTAATTAGATTGTAATTTGGAAATTAAAGTCCTACATTACATTCTTCCATGTGGATTTGACATTAGGAAAGTGTTTTCTACACCTCTGCTTTCCTTACAAGTGGTATCAAAGCCTGGCCAGTTGTGTTGTCCTTGTGAGTGGGTTGGGTTTTTGTGTTAAATCCTTTTCAGTGGGAGTCTGGTAGAGGTCTGTTAATTTAATTGTAGATTGAGATGGCGAGCACATCCAATAGGATGGAAATAGAGAAATTCAATAGTAGCAATTTTGAGCTGTGGAAACTCAAAATGGAAGATATGTTAGTTGATCAAGATCTTTGGACTGTTGTGTCTGGAATAATGTCTCAAGGCATGAAGCAAGAGGATTGGGACCTGGCAGATAAAAATTCAAAGGGGTTGATAAGGCTCTGTTTGGCAGACTCTGTTCTTCTGAACGTGCATGAAGAAAAGACTTCCTCTTCCTTGTGGAAAAGACTGGCATCCATTTATCAGGGCAAGTCCTTGGTGAACAAGTTGTTCTTGAGGAAGAAGTTGTACTCTTTGAGGATGCAGGAAGGAGGGTCTGTTGCTGATCACTTAAATGCTTTCAACATGCTGATTGCTCAGTTGACATCTATTGGTGTAAATATTGAAGATGAAGATCGTTGCATGCTATTGCTATGTTCTCTGCCTGATTCTTGGGATCATTTGGTGGTGGCTATAGGGAGTACAACATCCACATTCAAAATGGAAGATGTTGTTGCTTCTCTATTATCAGAAGAAATGAGAAGAAAATATTCTAAGATGGCAAAGGAGGCTCTAGCTATCAGAGGTAGACCAAAGGAGAAAGGAAAGAAGAAGGACAAGAAGTCCAGATCAAAATTAGAAGAGGGATCAAAGTCTCCTGGCAAGAAGTCAAAGGTGAAGTGTTGGAACTGTGGGAAACCTAGTCATGTCCAAAAGGATTTCAAGGAGGAGAAAAAGAAGAACACTTTTGGAAATGATTCTTCTCATAGTGATGCAGATGCCTTCATTGCAGCTTTGGCTACACAGGCATCAGATGATGTCTGGCTGATTGATTCTAGAGCATCTTTCCACATGAAATCTCATAGAGAATGGTTCACAAAGTATGAAGAATACAATGGTGGAAAGGTGTACTTGGCAAGTAATTCATCTTTGGAAATTGTTGGTTGTGGAAGAGTTAGAATTCAATTCCTTGATGGAAGAGTGAAGGGAATTAATGATGTGATGCATATACCAGGTCTGGCTCGAAATCTACTTTCCGTAAGTAAGCTAAATGATAACGAAGTGCAATTCACGTTCTTTGGAAATGACTGTAAGATGACTAGAGGCTCTATGGTGCTGGCTAGGGGTGCTCGAATTGGTACTCTGTACAAGCTGGATGCACAAGCTATTCAATGCAATAGTGTCTCTGCAAAGTCACTTAAGGCTGCTCATGAAGAAAAGAAGGAAAATGTTCCTGATGGTGTAAACTCCATGGAGATTAAACTTCCAGCATAGAAGACTATGCTCTAATATAATAAGCTTGGCCACATTGGTGAAAAAGGTTTAAAAACCTTGAAAAAAAAAAACCTGGTAGAAGGGCTTGAAGACTGTAACCTTGAATTTGATTTCTGTGAACATTGCATATATGGAAAGCAGGACCATGTTTCATTTTACTCTAGTCCTCACAAAACTTCTATTTTGATTGATTATATACATTCTGATGTGTTTGGTCTAGTGAATGTTCCTTCTTTGTCTAAATCAAGATACTATGTGTCGTTTATTGATGATTATTCAAGAAGAGCATTTGTATATTTTTTGAAAAGTAAAGCAGAAGTGTTCGTTCGATTTAAGGAATTTAAAAATCTTGTAGAAAATCAGACTGGTAGAAAAATAGAATGTTTAAGGACTGAAAATGGCGGTGAGTTTTGTTTAGATGAATTCGAAAGGTACTGTAAAGATAATGGGATCAAAAGACACAAGACTACACCTTACACTCCACAACAAAATGGAGTTGCTGAAAGGTTCAACAGGACAATAATGGAAAGAGCACAAAGTATGCTGAGCAGTGTTAGCTTGGAGGAGAAGTTCTGGGCTGAAGCAGTCTCTACAACATGTTACTTGGTAAATCGCTCTCCTAACTCTGCTCTTGTTGAGAAGACACCTTTGGAAGCATGGTCGGGAAAGAATCCCTCTCTTAGAAATATTCGTGTCTTTGGCTGTGAGGCATATGCATATGTGCCATTTGAAAAAAGAACCAATTTGGAAAACAAAGCTGTAAAGTGTATATTTATAGGCTATAGTGCTAGCATAAAAGGATACAAGCTTTGGAATCCTGAGACTGAGAAGGTTTTGCATAGTAGAAGTGTTATCTTTCGTGAGTTGAAACCTTCTACATTGAATCTACAGTCAGAGAAGAAATCAGAAAATGAAAAGGATGTAGAAATAATTCCTTAGACACTAGATAAAGAGGAATTGAAAAATCAAAATGTACCTAATATTGAGGAGAGCTCAAACAGTTTTGAAAGTTCTGAAGATGATGAAGAACCACCTCAGCCTCAACCTGTGAGGAGGTCAACTTGAGAAAGAAAGCAACTTGATAGGTATGGGTTTTCTTTAATTGAGTCTACTTGTGCCTATGCTTTAATTTCTAGCACTGATGAACCTAGGACTATGAAAGAGGCATTTAAAATGTCTGATTCAAACTCTTGGTTGGAAGCCATGAATGAAGAGATGGCATCATTAGACAAGAATGATACCTAGAGTTTGGTGCCATTGCCTAAAGACAGAAAAGTTGTGGGCTGCAAATGGGTCTTTAAAAAGAAAATAGGTCTGGACGACAGTGTCGAAAAATATAAAGCAAGGCTGGTTGCAAAAGGTTATTCCCAGGTAGAGGGAACTGACTATGGAGAAATATTTTCTCCTATAGCTAAGCTGACATCTATTAGATTTCTTTTGTCACTTGCATCAGCATATAATTTAGAGATTGAACAGATGGATGTGAAAACAACGTTTCTTCATTGTGATCTTGAAGAATAAATTTATATGTCCTAGCAGGCACTTTTGGTAAAAGGGAAGGAAAGACTAGTTTGCAAGTTGAAGAAATCTTTGTATGGTTAAAAGCAGTCTCCTAGAATGTGGTACCAAAATTTTTGACACGTTTGTTTTGTCATTGGGATTTGTAAGATCAAAATGTGATCACTGTGTGTATTACAAAGCTGAAAGTGATCAAATACTTATTATTGCTCTATATGTTGATGACATGTTGTTTATAGGCAATAGCAAGCTAATGATTTCTGATCTTAAGTCTCAGCTGTCTGCAAAGTTCGAGATGAAAGATCTTGGTGCAGTAGGGTACATTCTAGGAATGGAAATAACTAGGGACAGAAAGAATAGAAAACTTTGGCTCAGTCAGAGTAAATATATTATGACTATTCTAGAGAGATTTTGTATGACTGAGTGCAATCAGCTAGTTGTTCCAGTTACACAGGGAACAAAGCTATCTGTTGAGGATTGTCCAAAATCTCCTACTAAGATGGAGGACATGACCAGTGTGCCTTATGCAAGTGCAATCGGTAGCCTTATGTATGCAATGGTCTATACAAGGCCAAACATTGCCCAAGTAGTGGGAGTTTTTAGTTAGTTTATGGCTAATCCTAGAACACATTGGGATGCTGTGAAGAGAGTGTTTAGATATTTAAAGGGTACTTCAGACTATGCTTTTTGCTACCATGGTAATATGGTTGAATCGCAGAAGACTCTTAGAATTCAAGGTTATGTGGATTCTGATTGGGCAGGGGACATTGACAGCAGAAGATCCACCAGTGGATATATTTTCATGATGAATGGTGGTGCAGTGAGTTGGATGAGCAAGCGACAGGCTATAGTCGCTTTGTCTACTACAAAGGCAGAATACATGGTAGCCACACATGCTTGTAAAGAAGCAATCTAGTTAAAACATTTTTGTTCTAACATTGGCTTTGATGCAGAAAAGATTACTATCTATTGTGACAGCCAGAGTGCTATATGTTTGGCAAAGAATCCTACTTTCCATGCCAGGACGAAACATATAGATGTACAGTATCACTTTGTAAAAGATATGGTGGAGAATGGGAAGGTCTCTTTGGAGAAAGTGGATACTTTGGAGAATGTTGCAGATGCATTGATGAAGCCTGTGAGCACATACAAGTTTAGGTGGTGTGCAAGTTCGATGGGCCTCTTAGCCCATGAATTTTAGTAGTTTTGTTATGCTCTAGAGGTGTCAGTAAGATCTTCGTCAAGTGAGAGCTTGTTGGAATATGTGCCTCAATCTTTACTGACATGGAACTCCTAAAGGGAAAAGTCGTTGTGACACTGTTCATGTATGGGTGACAAAATTGTTCTAAATCTAGCTAATAGGTTCATGTTGCCAAGATAGAGTTCATGTCTTGCCAGAAAGACTATTGCTATGACTCTCTATGTTTGGCATGACCTTTTGGCAAATGGAGATCCTTGGGTGACAATTTTGATCTTATTAGGTTAACTCACGAGTGTTAGGGAGAAGTCCCAGCAAATGGTGAAAGTCTCACCGACGACATTTGGTCATCGACAAAACACAAGGCTCTCAGGATAAAGTCTTGGTGATCTGCAGAATGTCTCGCCGATGTCAGGCTAACATAAAGGTCGCGGGGAGATGTCTTAGCAATTGGAAGATGTCTTTCCGATAGCCTAAGGTTATCGGGGTAACTCAATAGCTTCGATAAGATGTCCTAGTAATATTAAAATGTCTTGCCGACGATGAGATGCTTTCGGTATAGGTCTTGTCGAATGGTAGTCATCGGTGTGACTTAGGACTTTGGTATGAAGTTCTGGCAAAGGAGATTTGTCTCGCCGACTGCTGGGTGTTTTGGTATGACTTCTTCGACTGCTATAAGGTCTTAGCGAAAGATTTAAGTCTCGCCGACTCGTCAATGCTCATCGATGTAACATGAAGGTTCGGTGAGAGGTCTTGGTGAAGATCTGTATGTATTCATTGTGCCTTATGGTTCTCGATATAAGTCTCACCGATATGAGAAACGCTTGCCAATGGAATGTGTGTTCACTGTGACTGAAGACTTCGATATGAGTCTCTCTGAAAAGCGCATGTCTTACTGAATGGAAACCTCATCAATGTGACTTGAGAACTCAACATGAGGTCTTGGCGAGAACAAAGTGTCATGCCGATGGAATGTCTGATCGATATGGCTTGTACTTTCGATATGAGTCTTTCCAATAAGGGAAACCTTTGTCGATAGGAATGAACTAGTCATCGATGGTTTCGGTATGACATGTAACATTTGTTATAGTGTCTTTCTGACTCATGGAAGCTATAGCGATATCGATATGAAGACTTTGTGGCATCGGGGAGACATTGTGAGTGTCTCACCAATATTCCAACAAAGTGTGAACTTCATTGACCGTGTGACCATCTTGTGTGGCATCCTCTTGGACCAATCAGAGGAAGCAATTTTTTCAAACTGATGACGATTTTTTTTTGTAACAGTTGCAATGCTGGAAAAACTACATGCAAGGAAAAATCATCTACTCGAAAGGAAACTGTCCATGATTGGTAATGGCGGATAAGGATGCAAAGAAGAAAAAATCAAAAAGTGAATAAGATTTAAAGAAAATTGATTCTGATTTGGAGGAGTGGAACATAGTAGAGTGAATCGAGTTGTGAATCGAGAGCATTTCTGTAACTGGTTGAATAGTGAGTAAAGCTATTGTGACTAACACTAGAAAGTTGTCTTTCTGATTGTATGTAATTTTTTGTTACTATAATACAAAGAGATTCAACTTGGTGTGGTGGGTTTTTTATCGAAAGGGTTTCCCACATAAAATCTATTGTTTCAGTTGTCTCTGTGTATTTGCTCTATTTTTGTTATTCTTTCATGTGTGTCTTAATTAGATTGTAATTTGGAAATTAAAGTCCTGCATTACATTCTTCCCTGTGGATTTGACATTAGGAAAGTGTTTTCTGTACCTCTACTTTCCTTACAATCCACATACCGAAGAACTAGTGCAATATGAACAAACATTTACAGTTGAACTAAGCACAAAAATGAGGTCCAGACTAACTTTACACAATAATCTACAATCAGAATATTGCTAAAAGTATGGACTGGAGATCAATCAACATCATTAACATTTCACCATTATTGCAAAAGAACTGAAAACTAACATCGAACATCTGAGAATCAAGAATAAGAAACCATAAACTATCAAAGTGTAACACAAAGCTTTCCAAATCAACAATCCAATTGCATTACTTCTCCAACATTACATAACAATTTCAAGTCTCTCATCTCCTACAACTACTGACTTCTCTAACTTTGCCAATTCTGACTTTTTATAGCCTCTAATAAGCTATTCTAACCCCTAAAATCTAACCCCTTACAAATGAGAAGGCATTGGTCTTTTATAGAAAATCACATTTTGAATAAATGGCTAGGATTTAATTCATCCAATGGCTGCAATTGCACTTCTAGAAGCATCAAGATGTTACATTTAATTTGGGAGCTCATGGTACATCATCATCCAATTGCGTAAAGCAGTTACACCATGGAACAATGAGAAAACAATATTATGCTAGCTTGTCATTAATGAAAATTTTGATTGGAGGATGAAATCAGCTTCACATGTCTTCCAAAAAACTCCTTCCAGCTGTAAACAATTTGGGCACAGAATTTTATGCAAGCCCCACTTTTAATATTTGAATTGAACTCTTCTAGATTTCCCTTTTGGCACAAATCCATATGCAAGTTCCCCTTTTAATATTCATTTAATCCTGAAAAATAGATATCATCATTAGTAGCTCACATGTTAAAAAATCTAATCCAAATTAAACTTTAATAAAATTTTGGCCTTTAAAAATTACTTTTTTTATGGAAACTTTCCATTTTCGAAAAAATTTCCATTTTTGGAAATTTTATTTTGAATTTTTATTTCTCCATGTCAAGAATTTCATTTTCAGGAACATTTTAAAATTTCAAGAAAAATTTCCATTTTGGAAAAAATTGCATTTGGGAAAAAATTCATTATGGAAAAATTTTCCATTTTTGGAAAATTTTAGAATATTGAGGTCTTGGAAATTTCCAAAAATGGAAATTTTGAGATTTTGAAGGGGTCTTGGAAATTTCAAGGATTTCCATTAGGGAGAGAAATACCTGAATTCCCTGCAAGGTCAAAATCCCCTAAACCTTGTAACTTTTTTTTTTCTAAAAGGAATTTTCAAAAAATTCAAAAAGCAACTCTGCCTAAATTTGTGTCCTCTATCTACGGGTGCAAAAAATAAATTTCCATTTTTGGAAAATTTTGGGATTTTGAGGGGGTCTTGGAAATTTCAAGATTTTCCATCAAGGGAGGAAATACCCAAAGGTCAAAATCCCTTAAACCTCATAACTTTTTTTCTAGAAGGAATTTTCAAAAACTTCAAAAAGAAACTTGGCCTAATTTTTCGTCCTCTATCCACGGGTGCAAAAACGATTTACATATAACATTGAAAATTCACTTTGAAATCCCCATTTTTGAATTCCAAGATAGGTGAATTTCCTCTAGAGCCTCAAAATATTGCCTCCATCAAACCCAGTCTAGACTCAATCCCAAAATAACCTCCCAAGAAGAGAAAAACCAAAATTTGACCGAGCCAAGATGCAAAGATTCAAAAGAAAAAAGAGGGTCCCTGCCTCCGATGGGGCGTGTGTACAAAAATTGAACAACAATTACCTTATAACTGAATTCAACTTGCTTTATAACTGTTTCTAGTAGAAAACAAAACTTGTTCAATTCAAAAAATGAATGTACATATGTGAACAATTTGCTTTATAACTGTTTAATAGGAAAAAATACTTGTTCTATTCAAACAATGAATGTACAAATGTAAACAACTTGCTTCAGGGCTGTTTAGTAGGAAACAATACTTGTTTTTGCTTAAACAATGAATGTTCTTATGTAAACAACAATATTAGAGTACCACAGTTGTGAGAATACAATAACAGTATGTGTGAAACTGTTAGCATAGACTTGTTCGGATTATTTATTTTTGATAAGAAATGTCAAGGGAATACTATTTTAAGATTGTAAATCTGAATTTTATAATTATTTTAGAATGTATGCAAAATTTTTAAATATAAGTAGGAACATATATGTCTATGCACATAGAATTTGTCTATGTACATACACATACTTGTGGCATACCTTCTTTTGTTTTTAGTACACTTTTAAAAGGAAAATTCTTAAGATGATATGTAGAAAATAGTCACAAGAATGATATGATTGATTATTGAATTACTCTGTGATTCATAAATTTGATTTATGTTTAGAGTATAAATTAGTATTCTATTTCTTCTTTTGAAGACATTTGTGGAAAAATATTTGAAATACTTGAGCAAAACAGTGATACCTTAGTTGACTAGAGCACCTATGGGTAGATGCTGCTAGAGGGTAGATAGTTGTTATGAGAGGTATAATAGAAAGTTACCTTCCAAGACAGGTGCTGAAATGGAGTTCAGAGAGTATAGGTTTGCTTTACCAAACCTATTGTTTGATGTTGTTGCAACACATTTAATATGCTTGGCCAAGCAATATAGTTCATTATGTATGTATGAATTTTGTGATCTCACTCTCTACCATTCCTAACAAAGATCTTGCACTTTCTTTTCTAACTTGTAGATAGAAATTACATGTTGATGTATGGGAATGCACCAAATTCCACCCTACAGATTGTTCTCTTGCTAAACTTTCTATAAAGGGTCGGGCATTATTCAAGTCTGAAGAATATCAAGGAAGCATAAGCTTCGTGGTTGGGCGGTAAAGCACTTCAAGCATGTTCTCGTCCACCAATGGAGGTGGGCATCAAAGAAGAACTTGGTTGTTCACAAGACTATTTTAGTCTAAGAAGTATCTTGATGTAATACATTCATGTATTTTATGTAAATTGTACATTCAATTGACTTTATGGCCTTGAGAGCCAAGTCAAACCTGATATTGTAATTTGAATTTTGAAATGAAAATAAGAATCTTTGACTCATTTTAAATGGACATGTGTAGCTATGATTGAATTTAGCCACTAGTTATCTCTTTTTAATTTGAAGTATATTCATGTGTCATTTACAATAATATTAATTAAGTAATAATTTTGAATGGTTTATTACATTTGGTATCAGAGCTAAGGGTTCAACTCTAGGCGTTTTGAGTCTATCGTAGTTGATTAGGGGTAGTTGACCCTTGACCCAAAATTTGGATGTCTTGAGTATTGATCGAACCTAAATTGAATATAGGAATGGGTAGGTCAAAGGTGGGATGAAGGAAAGGGAAAAATGTTAGAATCTTACATAAGAGTGACATAAAGGAAGGAAATGCCAAGACAAAGGTTCAATAAAAAATTATCGATGATGAAACTCTAGCTTAGGCACTCACATGACTCAAGCTAGAGAGAGGCTTGAAGATTGAGGAGAAACGAACACCTAAGATCAAAAACTTTTCACAATTCAGGACTGGCCTCTAAGGTGTGGACCCAATGCACCCTTGTTGACTAAAGAGGAAAAGGAGACCATGCATGCTCAACCATCGTCTTATGTTAAGTTTGAAGTAAATTCAGATGATGACCCATAGGAATGTCCTCTTTCAGATACCGAGAAATTGGAATGATGTAATTATTGGATGTTGTGGATATGGTTGCTGATATATGTGGTTGTCATTGATGTCAACACTATTAGCATTCGGTGCATTGAAGATTGTATATGTCAAGGATATTGAGAAAATTTTAAAATAAAGTATTTATGTTTTCCTAGTGGAACTGTTTAGGTCAAGAAGGTGTTGCATTCTGTATGTTGAATATTAGTTGATGTGGATCTAAGGGTTTAATGTTGAATGTTTCTAGATCATCTACCAGAAGTTTCAGAGGTTCGCATGGAGTTTTGAGTATGTTGTGGTTTGACAGTGTGTTGTTGGTCTCTGTTAGTGTTCCTGAATGAAGTTTGTGTAATTCTTGTTTTCTCAGTTGTTACAGAAACTTCTCTATTTTTTCTTGGTGTTCTATGGTGTCTCTAGGTCATTCTCTATCTTTGTGGTGCATACACATTACTTGGTGAGTTCATGGTTGAAGATGTTTGTGTGCATGTTCAATTTTTCTTGTTCCTAGCTGACATGTTGTTGGTAGCATGTTGTGAATCTTCAAGGTGTAATTAATTAAATTATTCTTGTGTTGGAGATATTAATTTGGGTCTCCACTATGTTGTGGCCGACCTTGGTGGATATGCATTAAAAGTTTATTTATAAATTTGGGCCGACATTACAAATATATTTTATTTCTTTGGCTAATGAAGTGGTGATGGAATTTCATGTAGCGGATATATAAGGGTGATTAGTTCATTGTTTGTGGAGATGCTTCATATGCTCCTATGTGTGTATATGTGAATATCATTCAATTGCTAAGCAAAGTGTGATGAAGAATGTTTGAAGTGTGAAGAAGTGTTGAGCTTAATTGGAACTATAATCAGGCTTGTGAAGAAGTTATTTTCTCAATTCACAAATCTTGGATGGTTTTAATCCAAACCCTATTGTTGGACAGTGAGTCCTCTTTTGCAATTGAGCAGTGATCTCTAGGAAATGTACTTGAATGCATGTGCATTTCCCTTATTATTTCTTTTATACTTCTAGCAGAATATAATCTTGTGGACTAACATCCACCACACAGTTTTTCCCCAACAGGGTTTCCACATAAAAAAAATTGTGTTCTTTGTCTCTCTAATGTGTTGATTGTTTATGGTTAATTGCTTATTCATTAGATTTGAGATTAAGTTAAGATTAATAAGAAGAGTTTTAGTTTTTGTTACAACTAATTCACCCCCCCCTCTTAGTTGTGGGTCCTTGTTTTGCCAACAGTAACAAGAAGCCTATTATAAATAAGGGTATATTGAATCACCTTAAATAAAATAAATCAATATGTTTTTGGTGTGTTTAAAGAGAGACTCTAAAATGTGTGTATTATGCATGTGTATGTCTTCTATATAGAGGGATGTATGCATATGAAAAACTATGTGATCTAGCATAAGAATATTTTCTCGTAGAACCTTGTGTTGAGATGTGATAAACATGAATGTGTTGTAGGATAAGTGTGGAACAACATGGTGACCACCAAGCAAGAAAGGGGTGGTAGTGGATCTAAAAATGATCCAAACAAGAGACTGGAGAAAATTCTAGAGCTTTTGAATCGCAAGATTCTCACATGGATCATATAGAGCAAGAAGTCTGGGCCAGTGAGGATTGAGACCATAGGAATGCAAAAGGAAATCAAGGAGACGATAGTCCAGGATGGGTCCACGAAGATGAATTGAGGAAGAGCTTGGGAAAGACCTCAAAAGAGTAGCACCACCCAAATTTGATGGTAAGCCTATCAAAGCAGGAGCTAAGGCTTGGATTATAGAAATAAAAAATACTTTGGGCTCCATAACCTTTCTGAATAGACCAAGGCGACATGGGCTACATATTAGCTCTCATTTGAAGTAGCGACTTGGTGTGATAATGAGAAGTTAGAATAAAATATTAAGCCTGTTGAGATCACTTCGGAAAGCTTCATCCAAGATTTCAGGAAGAGATGGTTATCGTAGCTTTTCTTTGACAAGAAAGTGACAAAATTTTAGAACTTAACCCAAGGGAATATGACTGTGATTTAGTATTGGGAAAAGTTCACCAACTTGTTGAACTATGTGCCTCAGTATTAGGGGGATGAACGGTTCCGTATCCAAAAAATTATAATGGGGCTTAGACCTCACATAGGAGTTGAAGTGGATATGCACAAACCTTAAACCATGAATGAAGTTTTCCAAAAATCCACCAAACAGGAACAAAAGTTGCAACAACTATCCAATCTTCGTAGTGATTCAAATTATAAGTCACGGTATGGTAAAAATAAGTTTCATAAAGGAGAAAAGATCCATCAAATCCATAATCTCAAGAGGGGAAGTGAATCTCACCTGAGAAGGGTGAAGATGGTAATGGTGGAAGAACAAGAAAGAAAACAAAGACAAGGGTAAGGACGACCATAAGTAGAAGGCCTTTAGAGAGGACCAACTAGGAGGTCATAAAGGGCCTCATGATGGATGTTATACTTATGGAGATGATCATTATGCCTTGAATTGTTCTCACCAATAAAATTCATGGAAGGAAGGAAGTTGTCAACAAACTTAGCATCACCAGATCCACGTTGCAGTGGACAATAGATAGGTAGAGTATCAGGCTTCACCAATTTAGCTGATGGGTAATCTCTATGGCCAGTGTATCTCTATCTTAATTGATACTAGAGCTACCGAATGTTTTATTGATCCTAGAATAATGTCCAAGATACCTATTAGACCTATATACATGGAAAATTCATTGATATTCTAGTATGGTAATCGAGTAGAGTAGATGGTAGAAACTTGTCTATTTTGTAGTGAGTTAGAGCTTGCAACTTTCAAACTTAGGTCAACTTGTATGTGGCACCTTTAGGCTCATATGATGCAATTTTGGGAATAAATTGGTTAACTAAGCACAAGGCTACAGTAAGTTGTGAGGATAAGGTGGTCAACTATCTGGATGATTATGGGAACCCAGTTGAGGTATATGGAATTCAGAGACCCTTAGCTTAGATAGATTTCTGTGATGCAGCTCAAAAAGGCTCATTGAAAGGGATGTGCACTTTATGCAGTGCATTCCAATAATCCTAATAGCAAGGAGTCATATTTAGATGACTATCATATTCTCAAGGAGTTCCAAGATATATTCCCCAATGAACTTATGGAGTTGCCTCTAAAGTGAGAATTCAATTTTTCTGTCAATTTAGTTCCAGGAGCTGAGTCTCAATCCAAGGAACTTTATTAGATGACCACCACAAAACTTTATGAGTTGAAAGCCTAGCTAATGGAATTGTTGGACAAGGGACTTATAAAATCTAGTGTGTCTCCTTGGGGAGTGTCGGTTATTTTTTTGAAAAAAAGGATGGAACCTTGTGTTTGTGTATAGATTATTGGATGTTGAACAAGGTTACCATCAAGAATCAATATCCACTCCTGAGAATTATTGAACTATTTGATCAAATGAAGGGAGCGACAGTGTTCTCCAAGATTGATCTCAGGTCAGGGTACCATCAATTAAGGATTAAGGAAGAAGATATTTTGAAGGATGCATTTAGAACTCAGTATGGACATTACGAGTTCACAGTAGTACCTTTTAGCTTAACTAATGCACCAATAGCCTTTATGAACCTTATGAATAATGTATTCAGAGACTGCTTGGATGGATTTGTTCTAATATCTATTGATGACATCCTAGTCTACTAAAGGATTGTCAAAGAGCATGATAGACATTTGAGGATAGTTTTTCAATGACTGAGAGAAAGGAAACTCTTTGGGAAGTTGTCCAAGTGTTCATTCTATTAGGATAAAGTGCACTATTTGGGCCATATCACTTCAGCTGAAGGAGTCTCTGTAGACCTCAAGAAGATCCAGACAATTTTCGAATGGCCAGTGCATCAAAATGTGTTGGATGTCCATAGCTTCATGGACCTTGCAGGATACTATAGGAAGTTTGTGCAAGGGAACATAGTTTGAATGGATTGAGAAATGAGAGCAGTCATTGCAACTCCTGAAGGAGAGGCTCACAACAACACCAGTGCTAACTATCCCTGGTCCTAATGGGAGATTCACAGTAATTATAGATGCTTTAGGAGAGGGATTGGGAGCGATATTAATGCAAGACATACAAGTGGTAGCGTATGAATCAAGGAAGCTTAAGCAACATGAAGTGAACTACACACCTCATCATTTGGAATTGGTGGCCATACTTCATTCCTTACAAATTTGGAGGCATTATCTTTTGGGAAATCCATTTGAACTCAAAACAAACCACTTGGGTTTGGGATACATATTTACCCAACCAAAAATTAATGCATGACGAGAAGGTGGTTAGAATTCCTTAGCAAGTATGACTTTGGAATTGAATACATAAAAGGGAAAGAGAATAGAGTGGTTGATGCTATTAGTAGATGAAGACATATGACAACCATGATCTCAACAAGGTCTAACTTGAGACAACAAGTAATTCAGAATCTGCCAGGGGATGAGGACTATGAGAGAGACTTGAAGAGGGCTCTCGTAGAAAATCCTTTAGATCATCGATTTGATGGGTATGAGATCGAACCAAATGGTATTTTGAGATACAAGAAAAGAATATATATTCTTGACTTTGGAGAGTTGAGAAAGTTGGTTTTAGAAGAATTTCACAATGCATCTTATTCAAGACACCCCAAAGTATCCAAGATGATCGTAGAGATGAAGACTTTGTAGTTTTTACCTGAACTCAAGAAGGATGTAGTGGAGTACATAGCGAGATGCTTGGAGTGCTAGCGAGTCAAGTCTGAGCATGCACATCTAGCTGGGTTATTATATCCTCATGGAATACTTGAGTATAAATGATAGGTGATCAGTGTGGATTTTGTACAGGGGTTATCATTGAGCAAGAATAAGCATGATGTTATCTTGGTCATGATTGACAAGTTGACTAAGGTTGCACACTTCATTTGAGGAAACCTTAAGGATGGATTGTTCACCTTGGCCAAGAAATTTTTCCAGGAGATATTTCACTTACACGGAGTACCAGAGACTATCATTTCTGATAGGGACATGCAGATGACCTCAAGGTTTTGGATGACCTTGAATACTACATTGGGGACCAAACTGAATTTCAGCTTGACTTATCATCCTTAGACTGATGGGTAGATAGAGAGGGTGAATTACGTAGTCGAAGATCTATCCTTTGAATGTATTGTATTGGCCAAAAGTATAGATGGGAAGAATATTCTCCTTTGGTAGAGTTTGCTTACAACAACTCCTATCATACATCCTTAGGCATGGAACCATTTGAAGCCTTGTACGGGCGGAAGTGTTGTACCCCCATCATTTGGGATAAATTGGATGGTAGGATCATAGTAGGACCTAAAATGCTTAAGGAAATGGAATAACAAATGACGGTCATCAAGAGAAGATTGAAAAAGGTAGTAAATCGGTAGAAGAGTTATGCTGACAAGAACCAAAATCTTAGATAGTTTGCAATAGGGGATAAATTTTTCTTGAGAGTTAAGCCTTAAAAAAGCTCTATTTCCTTTGAAAAGTCTTCCAAGTTGGCCCCAAGATATGTGGGACCGTTTGAAGTCTTGGAAGTGATTAACCCAATTGCTTATAGGCTAGCTCTACCACCTACTCTGGCTCAACTTCATAATGCGTTTCATGTTTCTTTCCTTAAGCCATATCATCCTGATGTGACTCATGTACTTGATTGGAAATCCTTGCAGGTATAGGATCCAAGAGTGGTGCTAGTGGAGCCTATTAGAATTGTGGATATAAACAATGTTAAGTTACAAAGCAGAGATATTGCTTAGTTTAAGGTCTAATGAGACCAGTACTCAAAGGACAATTTGCTACTTGGGAGGATGCAAAATAAATAAAATGCTCCTTTCCACATTTTTCTTTCTTGAAAAAGAAAATCAATAATTTTGTTTAAAATTTTTTGGATTGAGATACTATAATATTTCATGCTTAAAAATTGTGATGTTGAAACAGACATATATTTTTGATGTGATGTTGAAATAGACATATATTCTTGATGTGATGTTGAAATAGACATATATTTTTGATGTGATGTTGAAATAGTCATATATTTTTGATGAGATGTTGAAATGGACATGAATGTTCAAAATTTGATATGATGTTCTTTTATTTGAGTTACTAGACATCGCGATGATGTCTCTTCCAAGAGGGGAAGGATGTCATAGGGTGTTGCCACAATAGTGGTTTACAATTTTTGAGAGGAACTGATTTTTGTTGAAATCACATATTTTTAGAAAATATAATGATTTAAGCCGTAAAAATTTCCATTTTAAGGATTCTAGTTGAAGAGGGTTTGATCAAATGACCTTAGATCAAATCCCCTTGGATAGAACCTCTCTAGTTTTAAACCATACCTATAAATGAGTCTCCTTTACACCTATCAAAATGCTGATAAAAAATAACATTTGATTTAGCTTTTGGGGGATCAAATGAATTCATTTAAAATTTATTTCAAATGATTATGGTATTCCTCAAAAAAAGCTATCCAATGAATATAATTTTAATATATTTTGGTTTTGTTATGTATTTGTTTTCTTAGTTTTATTAAACATAGGTTTTTCATCGAAAATGAATGTCTTTGTTCTTCACATGTGGAAAAATAGCAAATTATCAAAAAAAAAAATTGAAAATATGAGTGCACCAGATATTGAAGTCATTGATCCAACAAACAAACTAAAATTGAATTTTGATATGTACAAAAAAAGTTACGCATTATACGGTCACTATGTGTCTGAATTGTAATTAGTTTGAATTTGAAACTTGATTAAGGAAAAAATATTCAATAAAAAACTATCTAACCAAATGGAAGCTCTAGATATCAGAGTTACAAATCTAAATTCGAAAGAATTAGAATTTTACCTTTTATGACAAAAAAGTTATGTGTTATACAGTGTGCATCACTTTTTAAAAATCTTGTTTTCTGAAAAAAACCAATTTTTGTGGGAGATGGAAAAAAAAGTGCAATCTGATTCCAAAAATTTTGAAAAAAATATTTTTAGAATCTACAAACAAAATTTGATGAGACTCTAGTTTGTTTGCACCATCTTCAAATTCCTCACGGTTTAGCTGCTATAGGTGCTCGAATGTGAAGATTTAGTTAAAAATAATAATTTCAGTGTCTTGTTTGGCCAAAAATTGTAAACCACTATTGTGGGATCACAACATAACCCAATTTTATTGCATATTTATCATAATATGGTAAATTGAATTATTGAAGAAATTCAATTAAATATTAAATAGAGATCTTGGAATATTCAAAAATTGAATGAAAGAAGTTGACTGATGTCAACTTTGCAAACTTTTGAAAATTATTTTATATGTTACCAAGAATTGAACGTTACTAATCAATTTGCAAATGCAAGCGCGTGCAGTTGTAAGGTGACAAGTTGAAGGACGAGAACATAGTTGAAGTAGGATTTTTTAGCCTAATCGAATGGTAAGCCAATTGGAATCTAGGTGCACACACTTGGTGAAGCCACAATAGTGGTTTACAATTGAAGTGAGGAAGGAAAACTCATAGAAAATGAATGCATGGCAAAAAAATTGATTTTAGGGGTTCGTACGAACATACTGGTTCAACCAAACCCATTAGGGGTTCGCTAGAACCTGGGTTTGGGTGAAACCTTTTAATGCTTTCTTGCCAGAAATGCCAACAAAAACCCTCATAAAAGGGGGGTTTGAATGAAACAGGGTTCAAATGAACCCTAGTTCAAGCAAACCCCCCTTATTCCTCATCCCTCCTCTATGACACAAAAAAACCCTAAATTTTGACACTTCAGAGCTCGAGTTGATGATGAAAATGGAGGAATAATCACAAACCCAACTGGAATCAAGTAGTTCTCAGAACAAGCTATCCAACGAATATAATCTTAATATGTTTTGGTTTTATTATGTATTTGTTTTTTTAGTTTTATTAAGCATAGGTTTTTCATAAAAAATGAAGGTCTATGTTCTGCACATGTGGAAAAATAGCAAATTATCAAAAACAAAAATTGAAAAATATGAGTGCACCAGATATTGAAGTCCTTGATCCAACAAAAAAATAAAAATTGAATTTTGATATATATACAAAAAAAGTTATGCATTATACGGTCACGCTATGTCTGAATTGTAATTGGTTTGACTTCAAAACTTGATTAAAGAAAAAATATTCAATAAAAAACTATCTAACCAAGTCAAAGCACTAGATATCAGAGTTACGAATCCAAATTCGAAAGAATTATAATTTTATCCTTCATGGAAAAGAAGTTATGCGTTATATGGTCTGCATCACTTTTTAAAAATGCTTTTTTGAAAAAAACTAGTTTTCGTGGGAGATGGAAAATGAAGTGTAAACTGATTCCAAAAATTTTGAATTTTTTTTTTTTAGAATCTATAGACAAAATGTGACAAGACTCTAGTTTGCATTATCTTCAAATTCTTCACAGTTTAGCTGCTATAGCTACCTGAATGTGAAGATTTAGTTAAAAATAATAATTTCAGTGCCTAGTTGGCCAAAAATTGTAAACCACTATTGTGGGATCACCCCACCACAAATGGCATGATGACTTGTATTTGAATTAAATTGCATATATAAGAGAACAAAATTTCCTGATTCAAATTGTCTCTGTTATTGAAAATAATGGCTTGTAGACTAAATTTGTTTACTCCGAACTCTATGTTTTGTAGAAAACAAATGAAAATATTGAAAATAATGATTACAAAGGATAAAATATTTCATTATGTGAGAATTAAGTGAAAATAAATTATTTTAGTTTGTTTATATGGATGATCAAGATGAAATTAAAATTCCTTACTCAATTTAAAAAAAAATAATGCATGACATATGGAACTTATAAATTCTCCAAACAAACCATTTATAAAAGAATGCATATATATATATAAAGAAATGTGAATACTTATATATATATATATATATATATATATATGTATGTATGAAGTGAAGAATGAGCATATAAATACCAATAGACCTATATGTATATATATGAATATATATATATATATATATATATATATATATATATATATATATATATATATATATACATTATATAAATACATATACATATATATGAATACAAATTCATATTCTCAATGAAATTTAAATCAATAACCAATAGGATTCTACTATCGGCCTGTTGAAAGTCAAATAAGATTATGGAGGACCTGGTCTGCCACGAAATTAATAGCTATATTCAAATAGGTAACTGTGGCTGGGGGTAAGGTAATAATGCCTTCGCTAAAGGCATGCAAAAAGATGTTTCCATTTTGAATACATAGGTGATGGGTGAAAAAAGCACAACAAAGAAGTTGTTTGTTGGGAAGGAAAATGTAGATAGAGAGCTTGTAGGTGAAGGTAAAATCAAGAGACAAACTCACACAAAGCTTAATTTTTTAGGTAATCTGATCACTTAAGAAAGAAAACCTGATTTTCTTCTATCATTTTCCTCATTGTTGAATGGTATTCTTCCATTTTTATATGTTGATTTCATCATTGAAATAGTAAGTTGCATTCTTCATGAATAACAATGGCTTTGAGCCGGATGGCATGGCGTCGACCATTGTTGGGTCGCTTGACCTACAGTTGTATTGTGTGAGCTTTATGTAGAAGCCTTGTGGCTAGCTCTCTGAGCTAACTCGAGCCTTAGAGTATTAATTTAAGACTATTCTTAAGGAAACACTCTCGTGCAAGCCATTCAATGGCTAATCAGAACCTCTATCCCATTCCACTGTATTTTATTATGAATAAACATTATTGTGGATCAATCAATGATCCTCTGAAAGAGGCTTTCAACCTTTTGTTTTGTTTTTAAATGTTTTGTATCCACCTTATTGGCTGGCTGAGGCTCGAAGATCTTCAAAGGCTCAACCATTATCTCTATTTGCATTTAAATGCTCAGCCTATGATGGCTATCAAAATTTATTCCGATGACTATGTGTTTGTTGATATTATTCTTTTGTGAAGGACCGACTACAATTCTGGTGAGGGTAAGAGACCCCTTTGTATTTTGTATTTCATTTGTATTTTATCTAATTATTGTTATCGAATGGGATGATAATAGAGGGGGGGCTTTTTCAAATGTTTCTTAAGCCTTGCAAATGTATGTAGGTTGTTATTTAGTGGAAACTGACCTTGTTCGATAAGAACAATGACATGAATCCATGTTTGGGATACAAATGAAGTCTGCATGTAGAATATTTTTGCATGCATGGTATAAAACAATAAGCCCACATGGGAAATTTCAAATATACCATTGATGCTTAGAAAGGAGAAACCCAACCATTGGGATTGGTTGACCTAGAGCAATCGTAGTCTGTTGTTGCAGGCTAAAAGGCATGAGTATTGACTAAACTTGAAGTTTCTATGCTTCCTTTGACTAAAAAAATTTACTCAAATATTTATTTGACAAAACATGTTGAACATATTTCTTTAAATAATATTAATTTGCTCATCAAATTTTTCAGTGATGCAAGTGTTCAGAATCTAAACAATAGACATTCCGTCCCTATGTATGAAACAGGGAAATTTGATTTGATTATTTTTAGTACATTGTGGAAGAGCCCATTTTGTTTTAAACAGTGAACAAATACTTGTAAAGTGATCATTTCACATGTAAATAGCTTGAGATCTGCAAATGGAGTAAACGACAATATTTGACTTTAAATGTAACTATTTAGTTTGAAGCAGTAATGTGTTGATGTAAACAATGGATATTCTTTTGCAAACAACTTTGTTTTGTTAAAAAGTTACCTTTATAGCTGAAAACAACTTGATTTATAACTTTTTAGTAGAAACAATAACTTTCTCAATTCAAACAATAAATATACATATGTGAAAAACTTGCTTTATAACTATTTAGTAGGAAACGATACTTGCTCGGTTCAAACAATGAATGTACAAATGTAAAAGACTTGTTTCACAATTGTTCAGTAGGAATCAATACTTCTTTTGCTTAGACAATGAATGTTCTTATGTAAACAACAATGTTAGAGTATCATAGTTGTGAGAATGCAATTATAGTATGTGTGAAACTGTTAGCATAGACTTGTTTAGATTATTTATTTTTGACAAAAGATGTCAAGGGAAAACTATTTTAAGATTACAAATCTGAATTTTATAATTATTTTAGAATGTATGCACAAATTTTAAACATAAGTAGGCACATAGTCTTCGTCTATATACATACACATACTTGTGACATACATTCTTTTGTTTTTAGTACATTTTTAAAAGCAAAATACTTAAGATGATAAGTAGGAAATAGTCATAAGAATGATATGACTAATTGTTGAATTACTCTGTGAATCATAAATTTGATTTCTGTTTAGAGTATAAATTAGTATTTTGTTTCTTCTTTTGAATATTTTTGTGGAAGAATATTTTAAATACTTGAACAGAATAGTGATACCTTAGTTGAATAGAGCACTTATAGGTAGATGCTACTAGAGGGTAGATAGTTGTTATGAGAGGTATAGTAGAAAGTTACCTTCCAAGATGAGTGTTGAAATGGAGTTTAGAGAGTATAGGTTTGCTTTACCAAAACCTATTGTTTTTTGTTGTTGCAACACACTTATTATGCTTGGCCAAGCAATATAGGTCATTATGTATGTATGAACTCTGTGATCTCACTCTCTACCATTCCTAATATAGATCTTGCACTTTCTTTTCTAACTTGTAGATAGAAATTGCATGTTGATGTATGGGCACACACCAAATTCCACCTTGTAGATTGTTCTCTTGCTAAACTTTCCATGTAGGGTTAGGCATTCTTCAAATTGAAAGAATACCGGGGAAGCGTAAGCTTTGTGGTTGAGCGATAAAGCACTTCACCATGTTCAAATCCACCACTGGAGGCGAGCATCAAAGAAGAACTTTGGTTGTTCACAATACTATTTTAGTCTAAGAAGTATCTTAATGTAATACATTCATGTATTTGATGTAAAGTGTACAGTGTATTGGCTTTGAGATCCAAGTCAAACCTGATATTGTAATTTGACCTTTGAAGTGAATATAAGAATCTTTGACTCATTTTAAATGGATATGTGTACCTATGATTGACTTTAGCCACTAGTTATGTCTTTTTAATTTGAAGTATATTCATGTGTCATTTACAATAATACTAATTAAGTAATAATTTTGAATGGGTTATTACAACAATTCACACACTAGGGAACACAACTTTAGTGGAACAATCTAGAATAAGAAATTTTGGAGATAACACATTTGATAAACATATCCAAACCACACAAGAAGATCTTCAACCATGAAGAAATGTAGAGTAAAACACTAAACACCACTCTGCCACACTAAACACTCTTTACCACACTGTTTCCTCTTTTATTCAAATTTTCTCAAAATCACTTGGAAACCAAGCACCACAAACACCATCTCAACATCTGCAACACTCCTTTGATCATCTCAACCACACAAGAGGTTGAACATCCACAAACATATGCTCATCAAGGAAACACTAGAGGTTGACATTAGTGAGACTGCTAATGACAACATAATGCAACCAATCAAAGCATCTCCATAGGTTGAAATCAATGCAACAAGGATCTATTGACATCAATGAAAGCACAAACTTCCAACATGGACTAGGAAAATCATAAGTGGATTGCACAAAACCATGCACCATTAAACCTTGACATGAAAAAAAAATTCAATGTCCCCATGTCTAAATTCATCAATGACCATATGAATATCAATCACTAATTGTAACACATTTGACCAGTAACTCCCATGACACACATCCCAAAAAATAGCACTCCATTTTTAATCTACTACAACATTGGTACCTCACCCATCATAATTTAAAATGCTCCATTTTATCACCTAGTGCTTAGAAACAAGAAGGTGGTATAAACATATCCAAAGCTCTCCAGAAGTACCACTATCATATAATTAAGCAATAAGCATAAGTGTATACTTCCTTTGTTGTTTTTAATTTGTCTATTTTTATACATTGTTTCCTTTGTTGTTTTTTATTCTTATTGGTCTTGTTTTTCTTCTTGTTTTTCATGTAACCCCTCCCTCTCCCTCCCTTTTCCTTTTTAGGTTGTTCTTGGTCTATAATGATCCATTTTCTCCTTAAGATAACTACTATGATCTTGATGATGGATCAAAGAGTGTGATATGGAATATTGATGCAAAAAATATATTACAAAATTGAATCCAAAAATATTAAATAATTAAATAATAATAGATCAAAGAGTGTGATCTACATGGATTGCGGAAACTTGTTATCATTGAGAATAATAATAATTAAATAATTTACCCAATCACCCCTAGACATCCACACACTCATCCCTAAGGTTTTGGAGACACATGGCAAACATATAATTTGCAAGATTAATATCACTTCAATCATAATACCATTGAAAGTGCTTTTATATATTTTAATAAGAAGTGACTCAACAAGAAACTTCTAAAATCTATATAACTCAAGGAAGACCGATTTCCAATTATTCCTCTTCCCCTTTGCCTAACATGGGAGTAAATTCTACATACATCAAGGAAAAACTATTAGGACATTTTGTAACTATCATGAAATAAGTAAATTGCCATTTGATTATTTTTGGAACAATTTTCACTAGTAAAACTATGCATAGTTTTTGCATTTTTTTTTTTTATGAATTGGCTCAAACCATGTTTAAATCCAAAGTGTTTGGTTTACCTTGAAATAACCCACCTCTTTAAACCCCTCTATAAACTAGCATGTTCCGATCTTGTTAAGAATTGACAAATTAGGAATGTTTGAACATGTTTCAAGTTATAGTCATTTTGATTCTTGATTGAAAATAGAACTTCAATAATTGAATGTAGTAATTTTTTTATAATCTAACTCAACCATATTACTCTAATTTTCTTACAATAACTTCAAACCTTACATAAACTGTTATACTAATTATTTTTCTTATAAACAAATTTATATTACAATATTCAATTTAATTATTTTTATTATATTTTTCTTTTTTAATTATATTTTTCCTAAAGATTATGTTCCTTATTAAAAGTAAATTAAATTACCAAATATTTGATTAAATTCCTTTAATATAAATAAATACAAATCTAGAAAAAAACTTCACAGTCAGGAAGGACATTAAAAGTCATTTGTATCTCATAAATGTCATTTTTCAGAAATTTCTCATTAAATGCTACGTTCTCCTCTTGTGCTAAGTACATTTGTATACCACCGCTAAACATCTGTTCAAGACACGCAAATATGCTACGGAAAACATTGCTACGGGTAGGACAACGTAGACTGAGGACATTACTAAGCTGCCTCAACTACACTCCTTAAATGCTTCTTTGCTTCCCGGAATTCTAACAAACATACGTAATACTTGCTGGCATTTAAATATCTCCGAGTTTTAGAAGTGCGTTGAACATGATGTCAACTGTTAAACAGCCAAGCGGCCTGAAAAAATTAATGGGATTGTTGAAAGTTTCTTTTTACTACAAAGGTTAGGTTCAGTATGATGTACCTATTTAGTTGAACTGTGTAACTATAAATTTTGGGATTATCGAATCAATTTTTTTAATGGAAATTGTTCATTTTACAGATCAATTACCAAAGAATTATGGATTTTGGGTCAGTGATTTGAGTCTTAAGAGTTTATATTATATTTATAAATTATCTTACAAATTGTTGGTTTTGGATTGTTTTATATTAAATTATTAGTTGGTATAAGTTTTTCATGACGCAATGTGTATGTTTGTTTTTTATTTTGATTATATATGTTTTTGACTAACTTTCTTATCACATTCTCTTTTTTTAATGATAGATTGCTATATATGATCTGAAATGTTGATTGAAAACATATATAATCAATGATATCAAGTTTCCACAATCCATGTTGCAAATTACCGTGTTGGTTGCTGATTTTGATTGTGTGATTTTTTGTATCAACATTTCGGATCGCACTCCCTAATCCATCATCAGAATGAATTAGAGAGCTCAAAGAAAAGAATGATATAATCAAAATGAAAAACAATGATACACTATTTCAATCAAAATAAATGATATTAAACATTTTGAATATAAATAACCAATAGAAAGGATAAGTCACTCTGAAAAAAGAGAAACAACCACCAGCCAATTTTAACCTTTGTCTCTTCTTAATAAGTACCCTGAATCTCATTTAAGCTGAGCCAGATTTCATGTACTAAAAATCACATGTGCTAATTGGGTAGGCTACTTTTGCTTTAAGATATGCTCTGATCTGGTGTAGCTAGGTGGGTTTCAGGTGCATTTGTATCTTGAAATTAAATATACCCCACTGTAATACATAAGTTTCCATTAATGGAGTTTAACTTTCTTTAACACTTTGGTGACTTTAGAGGACTTTGTCCAAAACGAATCATGGCGTAGTTACTGTTCCTGTTCAGGTCAACGGACTGATATAAGAGAATGGCTGTCGTATCTTATTGAAGAATATATGACTTTTTGGGAGCTACGTAAAGTTGGAGTTATTAGATCAACGGCCTTATCGAATCAATTTAATACATGGTGCCTGTTGTTGCTCGTCTTTTTCAGAGTTCCTATTCATTAATTAATAAGGTTGTTCAGCTGACTCGTATGAGTCGTTCTCTCTCGTTAGAATTATTAATTGGGGTACCATTGGGAGATGAATGATATTATATATATACAGGTTGTGGGTGGATTGTTGAACAGATCGGAATGAATGTGAGTTTCCATCACTCTCTGATCTTTGTTTTCTTCGGAAACCTTCGTAGCAGCCCTGTAAGCCATGGTAGATAGAGGTTGTAGGTGAAGAAGTTCTGTGAGCAATAAATAAAATACCAGAGTTTGGTCATCTTTTCAAGTATATTGAATAGTTCTGAATGCTATCTTTGCTTGGGTGATAAGTTTCTTATGTAAGAAAACCATTTATAGAAGATAGTGTTTAATATATAAGATTTCTAGATTATAATTTAATAAGCTATACCTGTTGTGATAGGATCAAGTGATATCCTTCCAGTATGGTGAGGGAGCAGGCACTTTTGTCAACAGAGATTGTGCCGAGAGGGGTTGAGAGCTCTGGTCCCAATGCGGGATTCCAGACATTTTCAGTGAGAGTTAGTAGGAAACTGCCTGATTTCTTGCTCTCTGTCAATCTCAGGCATGTTAAGTTGGGCTACCATTATCTGATCAGCAATGCTTTCTATTTATTAGTGGTTCCTTCTCTGCTGGTGATATTCAGTGCAGAAGTGGGGACCCTGAGAAGGGATGATTTATGGAGGTTTTGGTATCAGCCTAGCTTTGATTTTGTAAGCGTCCTTTGTGTGTCTGGGCTGCTTGGATTTATTTCTTTTGTGTACTATATCTGTAGTTCAAAACCCATATATTTGGTGGACTTTGCATGCTATAAGCCATCTGATGAGTTCAAAGTAACCAGGGACTATTTCATGTCCCATTCTAGGAATTCAGGCCTTTTTGATGATAAAAGCCTGGAGTTTCAGAGGAAGATTCTAGAGAGGTCTGGCCTAGGAGAGCACACATACTTTCCAGAAGCCATTTTGGCTTCTCCACCTAGGCTGACCATGAAAGAAGCTCGTGCAGAAGCAGAGATGGTGATGTTTGGTGCCTTGGATGAGTTGTTTGAGAAATGTAAAGTGAGGCCCAAGGACATTGGGATTCTTGTGGTGAACTGCAGCTTGTTCAATCCAACTCCATCTCTGTCTGCAATGATTATCAACCATTACAAGATGAGAGGCAACATCCTGAGCTTCAACTTGGGAGGAATGGGGTGTAGTGCAGGGATCATAGCCCTGGATCTTGCACAAGACATGCTGCAGGTTCATGGGAATTCATATGCAGTAGTTGTGAGCACTGAGAACATTACATTGAACTGGTATCATGGTACAAACAGATCAATGCTTTTACCCAATTGTTTGTTTCGCATGGGAGGTGCAGCTATTCTCTTATCCAACAAGAGAAAAGACAAGAGGAGATCAAAATATCAGCTTTCACATATTGTCAGGACTCATAATGGACAAGATGATAGGAGCTACCAGTGCGTTTTCCAAGAAGAGGACTCCAATAGAACCAAGGGCTTGACAATATCCAAGGAACTCATGGCAGTTGCAGGTCATGCACTCAAAGCCAATATAACAACTCTGGGTCCTTTAGTACTTCCTCTGTCAGAGCAAATCCTCTTCTTTCTCACACTCTTCTCTAGAAAAGTACTGAAGATGGATGTAAAGCCCTATATTCCGGACTTCAGTTTAGCATTTGAACACTTCTGCATCCATGCGGGAGGCAGAGCAGTGCTTGATGAACTACAGAAGAATTTATCATTATCAGAGCACCACATGGAGCCATCAAGGATGACTCTTCACAGGTTTGGCAATACATCTAGCAGCACACTCTGGTATGAGCTTGCATACATGGAAGCCAAGAAAAAAGTGAAGAGAGGTGACAGGCTATGGCAGATAGCTTTTGGATCTGGATTCAAGTGCAACAGTGCTGTTTGGAAGGCCCTCAGGACCATCAAAAATCCCACAAGAAACCCATGGCTGGATTGCATTGACAACTATCCAGTTGAAATTCCAGACTTCCAAAAGATCTGATACGTGCAGAGTTCCAAGAATTTAGTACCCTCAGATAGATCTTGCATATTGGTCTGTTCTTCTTCAATCTCTTGTATCGTATCTTTTTAATTCTAGACAGAGCATCCTTAGTCATAACTGTGGTGACTGCATAAATTGATTCATGGATGCTCAATAAGTTTAGTTTATGTATGTAATATAGGTGATCTCTCTAGGCTAAGAAAACTATCTCTAATATATTATGTTTCCCTCGCACTAAAGTCTTATCTAGTAGAAATATTTCATGTAGAAGTACTGTCTTCGGCTGCATGGCACATTATCTCAGAGTTGTAGTGGTTGGGTCTCTTGGATTTGGCAGTATAAAGTTGTTTAGATCAACTTCTGAATCAGATTGTATGTAGTAATTGTCCTTTTCTATATTGACACATCATCAATGAAGAGGCTAGTGTTCTCCAAGAGAAAGCAGGTGCTATCCACCATTGACATAAATAGAATTATCTTAGCGTTTCTACCAGCATTTCTTTGATTAAGTTGATCAAGTTTCTCTGCGAAAACACAATTATAAAGTTGAAGCTTGTTTGGTTAATTACGTATGCTTGTTTGGTTAGTTACTCTTTCATGAACGTCGTGGATGCACAGCAACGGCAAACATATTCTTTTAAACATCATCTGTCTTTATATCTTGAACACTGGCCTTTGAAGCGATTGATGACAATGAAATTTGTTCTGCTTTAGTTATTTCTGTAACTTTATTGATGAGGAAGTGACGGAGTTTTCTCTATTTGAGCGCCTATCTGAAAATATCGGTTGCTTACGATTTGGATAGTGAAAGGTTTGGAGGAAAATATCAGATTTTCCCCAGCGACTCGCTTTGCATTAATTATATCATGATACTGATTTTACATTATGCTTTATTTGAAACACATATTTATCATATTATATCATATTCAATTTATCTTAATTTAATATGATAGCCGATAATTTTACATAAATGAATGTAGATCTAATTAATTCATAGGTATGGGAGTAATAATTGAATGACACACAAATCTCAATTGTCTTGGAACAGAAAGTAGGTAATCTAGGTGTGATCAATCTTTGGAATTTTCTATGTTGAGCTGCTTTTGTTTTTGTTTTCAATTTGAATCAACAATTTTAAATCATTTTTATGTGCACAGATCTATTATGTGATCTCAAATTTAATCATGTTGGTCATATTTTTTACCCTTAATTCACTAGAATCTTTGCTTCATGATAGTCAACAAAGAATGACGATATTTGAAAGTATCTTTAAGGAGGTTCTTAGATTGCTAGGGGCAAGTTCTCCTAGGTCGACCCCTAGAGATTAACTGTAGGGCCATACAAAAGATGAATAGACAACAAGCAATCATGCAAATATTCTAAATGATAATATAAAAATAAATGTTGTTCTTTTTAATATACTTGTATGAGAATGATTGTTCAATGCATGTTTGGTGATTAAAAGATGATAAATTAACATCCAAATGAATGTTTATAAATATCATTGGGCCAAAACATAATAATTTGTCCTACTCTTACCCTATGTGGAGATTTACTATTTTATGTAAAATAGTGTGTACCAAAATAGATAAATATAGTAAGTTCACTCGAGATGACTTTCTTGACATGTATGTGTCTCTCTTAAACATTCTATGTGATACTCCAAGCCATATGCATCATTATTGTCATTTTACATCACAATTCAAGGGGTCAAATGAATTAATACAAACACAATTTTATTAGTAACTTGTTGTTTTTAACTTCTAGATATAATAACATCTTTATTTGAGACAATGAAAAAATAGAAAAAACTATATTTCTTATTTTTAAAAAAATATATGTTGCACTATATTGATGGTGATGGATGGAGATAAAACAACATAATATAAATACACGAAATGCACTATCTCATAAAACTCTCTTTTGTGCTACAACACTTCAACTCTTCATCAATCCATTGATTACAACTATTGCATATACTCAGAATGCTACAACATTCAACTCACTCTCAATCACTTGATCATCTCAACACTTTGATGCTACACCTTTATATATAAACCATTACATGATGCCTCATTATATAGAGGTCTTTGAGATTACAAAGATCATTCTAGAACTTAGGTTGACTTGTCACTTTAGAAAATTCACTAACAAATATTTAATGTTTTCTCTTTTTTATCCTTATCTTGTTTCCCTCTAAAAAACTCCATTTAATTTTGTAGGAGAAATTACAATATTCCAAAACTCTCTTAATTTCTTCCATATATGCTTCAACATTTACCATTCCCAAATTTTGTCTTTGAAAATTCTCTCTTCTTTTTCTCTCTAGTGATTGCAACCAAATCTTTAGACTCACTCAAATCCCTTTCTTGCATGATGCTTTGAAACCATCTCTAAGATCTTTGGATCTTTTCTCAACAATGATGTCTTTCTTTTGACAACTATTTTCTCACTCCTCCAACTACTATGACAGTCTTTCAAACCATTGATTTTTAAATCTTCAAAACTTCAATTTAGAAGTATTCTTGGACTGCAAACTCAGTATTTGTAGTTTTCCATTTTTTTTTTATGTCTTACAAGACAATGATATCTCAAACATCTCTTGATTGCTATCATTTTTCACAAATGAACATTTATACTTGAACGACCTTTTCAACATACTTATAATTTGTCCAATTCGATCCATAACTCCATCCACAATTCATTTGCATGTATCATGTAATAGATTCATTCTTTCGCCCTCTTTGCCAACACATCTTTTCTGAATGATTTCTCAAACCAAATATGGTACAAGAATGAATATCCCAACACATATCCTTTGTATGTCCTATCATGTTACAATGAGAACACTACACACACTGCATTCCTTGAACACATTTTCTTGAACCTATAACACCTATAACATAATTTCCTTTACTTGTGACATATCCAAGGCCTTCATATTTTGGTCTCATAATTGGCTCAATGGGCTCTCTAGTTCCTTGTCCATACTTTCCTAATCCTCAATCTTTATTTCCCATTCTTTTCATGATTTTGAAACCAACATTTTTTCATTACAATTAACAAGATTTGTAAATTCAAACACATCATCATTTTCATCTTTACATTCTTCGTCAAAAACAACTTCTCCTATATCACACAAACCAATTGATTTATCAACAGAACAACACAAATTTTGTCACATGAAACATCAAAAGCCAATGACTTTTCCCTTAGACATTCATTTTCCTTTTTCAACAACTTTAATTTTTCTTCTAAATATGCATTCTTCTTCTTGACCTCATCAAACAACTCAAATCAAGAAACAATATTCAATAAATAGTATGGATTGTGGAAACTAACTGATATCATTAATTGTTCAAACAACTTCAATCTTTCTTCTAATTCTTCATTTTTTCTTTAACATTCTCCAATTTTTTTTTTTTTTGAAGATTATCAATTTTGCATAAATATTCTGATTTTTTTGCTTTCCAACCTCCTTTAAACTTGCTATCAATATTGAATTAAATAGTGGAGAGGACCCAGTACCTGAGCATGTTTCAATAGTTGTGATAGTAGCTGTTTATATAATGCCCAATATTTTTATCAATATTGGACCAATAGTTGTGACTTTAAAGTTGTTAGTATTGATGATAACTACCCATAATTAAACAAAATGTATTCATTTGATCTAAAAAACAACCAATCATGTGATTCCACATCAGCGCTCAATAAAACATGCTGTGAATTCACAAGTATTGGTCTCACTTTTTTTTGGGCCTTTTTGGACACCTTGACAAAAATCATGCTGATGTGGCATCATATTTGATGATGTGGCCCTGAAACCTTAGTTATAAGTAGGGGACTTGCCAAGTAAGCTGCTGTAAAAAATTAGGAGTGACTTGAAATTTCCACGTAGAAAAATTAAAAGTACGAAGTTAGGGTGCACAACTACTGGATCCTCTCCCCTATCTTAAAATCCATCACCTATTCATCCAAAAACATCTGTTTCTTTCATTACTCTTTTACCTATCTTTTTTGATTGAAACAAATGATTTAAACTCACTTTACCTTTGCGCTTGACTGTGAGTCCGCTACAACGATTTACTTTCGTTCGACAGCTTTGTGTGCCTTCACTCTTCCACAATTCCTTTCAACAACTGCAACTGTATCTATTTCGTTTCACTGAGTTTTCTCTATTATCTGTTTTCAATTCATTTGCTACAATTACTTTCAATGGTCTTCTTTCTGACTTTATCTTCAACGACTTTACTCTGGCTATGATTTCCTTGGCAGCAATTGTAATCTACAATTTAAACGACACGAATTATGTATTTGGAGTGCAATCCCTCTGGTTCGAGATATTCTATTAACTACGCCTATATCCCTTTAATTTCTGCAATCAATCTTAATTTTTCGATGGCCCACTGACAACTTTACTTTATTGACATATTCTTGGCTTTTGCTGCGTAAACAATAAATCCAACCTTGACTTACCTCTAACCAGTGATTCTACAGCTCCACATTCAGCTAGTTAACTCAAGACATCGACCTTTTCTCCCTTTGGTGGTGAGCTGCGATCTTTAATGGACTGAGATGTTACCTTTTATGGTGGCAGCTACAAATAGGCTGATGGTGCTATAATAATCTGTCAATTATAAAACATAAACACTATCAAGAATTCAAGGATGATGTAATCCAATGATTTAATTATTTTCTAATTAAAAAATTATTTATCTCATATTTGATTAATTTTTAATATTTTATTGAGCACATAACACATAATTTAAACTATAAATAATTTATTTTTCTCATGAATTTTTGGACAAAGATCATTAACTTCAATAATTAGTGCACACATATTCTTTGGTGGGTTTTTATTGTATATCTTTTATTATTAATTTTTTTAATTAGAAATAGGTAAAATTTAAATTGATATTTCTTTACGATAAATTTTTTATTTGTGAATTATATATCTATTTAAATTTATTTATTTTTAATTGAATAAATGATGTTAATATATATGTTGGAGTATTGTAATTTCTCTCAACCCAATGATCGCAATCATTAAATGAGAAAGATAAAATTAAATGGAGTTTTTTTTAAAGGGAAACAAAATAAGAACAAAAAGAGAAAAACATTAAATATTTGTTAATGAATTTTCTAAAGTGACAAATCAGCCTAAGTTCTAGAATGATCTTTGTAATCTCAAAGACCTCTATATAATGAGGTGCCATGTAATGGTTTGTGTATGAAGGTGTAGCATCAAAGTGTTGATATAACCAAGAGATTGAGAGTAAGTTGAATGTTGTAGCATTCTAAGTATATGTAATGGTTGTAATCAATGAATTAATAAAGAATTGAAGTGTTGTAGCACAAAAGAATGTATGATAAGATAGTGTTTCATGTGTTTATATTATATTGTGTTATCCTCATCCACCACCATCAAAGTGGTATCAGAGCCAAGTTGATCCTTTGTGAGATCAAAGGGTTATTGAAAGAAATCATATCGTGGTAGGTAGATCATAGACAAAGAGGAGGTAACTGTTCTCAAGGTGATCCCACAATAGTGGTTTACAATTTTTGGCCAAACTGGACACTGAAATTATTATTTTTAACTAAATCTTCACATTGAGGCACCTATAACCGATAAACTATGAGGAATTTGAAGATGATGCAAACTAGAGTCTCTCCACATTTTGTCTGTAGATTCAAAAAATATTTTTTTCAAAATTTTTGGAATCAGATTGCACTTCTTTTTCCATCTCCCATGAAATTTGAATTTTTTCTAAAAAACAACATTTAAAAAAAGTGACACACATCGTATAAAGCATAACTTTTTTTCCTTGAAGGATAAAATTCTAATTCTTTTAAATTTAGATTTGTAACTCCGATATCTAGTGCTTCCACTTGGTTAGATAGTTTTTTATTGAATATTTTTTCTTTAATCAAGTTTCAAAGTCAAACCAATTACAATTCAGACATAGTGCGACTATATAATGCATAATTTTTATTGTATGTATCAATTTTTTTTTCTTGGATGAAGGACCCCAATATCTGGTGCACTCATATTTTTCAATTTTTTTTGATAATTTTCTATTTTTCCAGATGTGTAGAATAGAAAACTTCATTTTCGGCGAGAAACCTATATTTAATAAAACTTAAAAAAAAAAAAAAAAAAAAACTAAAACATATTAAAATTATATTCATTAGATAGCTTGTTCTGAGGGCTACTTGATACTAGTTGGGTTTGTGAAATCTCCTCCATTTTCATTTTCAAATCGAGCTTCAAAGTGCAAAATTATGGACAATTTTGGTGCCTTGAAGGGTGAAGGTGAAAAAAGGGTGGTTTGGGCGAACCAAGAAAATATGTTTGGTCAATCATAGGTTTGGTCGAACATATGTTCGGCCGAACCCCTTAACTTGGATCTTTGTCTTCCCCATTTTTTTTCCAATTTGTCTTTTTTTGTTTTCCAATTTTTTAATAGTTGTATTTTATTCTTTTTATATTATAATATATAATATACTTATTATTATGTACAATATATTATCATAATAATAGTATTATAATAATATTATAATAATAATATATAATTATTATTAATTATATATTATTATTATAATATTAAAAGTATATAATTAAAAAGTAGAGGGGAGAGAGGGAGAGGGGGTAGGACTGAGAGACTTGAGAGAGAGAGGGGGGAGTGGGAGAGAGATAAAGGGTAGGGGGTACAAGGTTTAGGGTTTAAGGGTTAAGAGTAGAGGGGAGAGAGGGAGAGGGGGTAGGAGGGAGAGACTTGAAAGAGAAATTGGGGAGTGGGAGAGAGATAAAGGGTAGGGGGTACAAGGGTTTAAGGGTTAAGGGTAGAGGGGAGAGAGGGAGCTTGAGATAGAATTAGTGAGTGAGTGAGAGATAAAGAGAGAGAGGGTTTAAGGGTTTCTAAGGCTACAGTGTTGGAAATATGTGTCTCAATCTCACAGGGTAAAACCTGTAAAAGAGCCAAGTCGTTGTGACATCCATATTGTCTGGCCAACTAGCAGCTTTGGAACCTTGTGAAAAGTTCTGGTTGCTGAGACCCAGTTTCAGTCTTGCTGAATGGACCTATCGTTGTGACATGATGATTGCTGTAACTCTTTGCCGATTGGGTTTGGTCTAGCCAAGAGGCCATTCTTATCAGATATCGGGGAGACTCTGGGCAACAAGCAGTGTCGGGGAGATTCATTGTGACTAGAGTCATCGAAGTAGCTCATATGCTTCAGTATGAAGTCTTATCGATATGGAAAGTCTAGCTGATAGTGATGCACTCGAAGTCATCAGAGTAACACATAAGGGTTTGGTAAGAACTCTTGGCGATAGGTGTTTTTCTCACTGATGATGTGGGTTGTCTTCGGTATAACTCTTGTTGAAAGCTGATCTCGGGGTGACTTGAAGATTTCGGTAAGAACTCTCAACGATAGTGGTAAGTCTTGCCGATAATGCAACATGTGTTTGTTATCGGATGTCTTCGGTATGAAGTCCTAGCGACGAACAAAGTCTCGCCAACAGTGGAACATTGCAGTGTAACTTGAAGGCATCTTTATGATCTCTTGGCAAAGAGCGATAGTATCACCGAAGGGAAAGTTGATATCTATGTGATCTTTGAACATCAGTATGATATGTCATTGAATGGCAATTGTCTCACCGATGAGAATGTTGAGGTCGATACGACTTGTGAACTCGGTGTAACGTCTTGCCGATGGTCAGGACTCTTGGCGATAATGAAAATAAAGTCTTGTGGCATCGGGGAGACACAATTAGTGTCTCATTGACATGCGACACAAGTTGAACACCTTTGATCGAGTGATGACTATCCTACATGGTGAGTCTACGACCAATTAGAGAAGTCGAATGGGAACTGCTAGCAGTTGGACTATTGTGGCTGTTACTGAGAGGAAGATAGACAAACCATGGGCATCATGGATATACTCAGGAATTGCAGATGTTGTTTGGTTCGATGGTTGGTTGAACAGTTGGATGAATAGCTCGATGAGTGATCAGTGAATTTGATAATGAGAGTATTGAATCTTGAATGTTTTGTACAAGGTTGATCAAGGATTATGTTGTTGTAAATTAACATCAGAAAGATAAGTCTGATCTCTGTATGTAATTTCCATTACTGTAATACAAAGGGGCTTTTCTTGGTGTGGTGGCTTTTTCTCCCGTAAGGGTTTTCCCACGTAAATTTGGTGTTCATCTGTGTATGATTATTTCTTTGTTTCTATTATTGCTTTCAAGTGTATCTTAATTGGATTGTAATTAAAAATTTAAAAGTATCTCTGCATTCTTCCCTGAGGTTTTGACATTAGGAGAGTTAGTTCCACACCTTAGCTTTCCTTACAAGTGGTATCAGAGCCTGGCTAGTTGTGTTATCCTTGTGGGTACGTTGGGTTTTTTGTGTCAATTTTTGTTCAGTGGGAGTGTTGTAGAAGTTTGGTAATTCGAATTACACGTTAAGATGGCAAGCACATCAGGAAAGATTGAAATTGAGAAATTCAATGGCAGCAATTTTGAGTTGTGGAAACTTAAAATGGAAGATCTGTTGGTTGATCATGATCTTTGGATTGCTATGTCTGGAATGAAGCCTATAGGCATGAAGCAAGAGGATTGGGACCTTGCAGATAGAAAATCAAAGGGGCTTATAAGGATTTGTTTGGTAGACTCTATTTTTCTGAATGTTCATGAAGAAAAGACTGCATCTTCCTTATGGAAAAGACTGGTAGCTATTTATTAGGGCAAGTCCTTGGTGAATAAATTGTTCTTGAGGAAGAAGCTGTACTCTTTGAGAATGCAGGAAGGAGGATCTATTGCTGATAATTTGAATGCATTCAACATGTTGATTGCATAGTTAACATCTGTGGGCATGAAAATTGATGAAGAGGATCACTGTATGCTATTATTATGTTCTTTTCCAGATTCTTGGGATCACTTGGTGATGGCTATTGGGAGTACGACATCCAATTTTAAGATGGAAGATGTTGTTGCTTCTTTGTTATCAGAAGAGATGAGAAGGAAATCTTCTGAGATGGCAAAGGAGGCTCTTGCTGTTAGAGGTAGATCGAAAGATAAAGGCAAGAAGAAGGACAAGAAGTCCAAATCAAAATCAGAGGGGAGATCAAAGTCTCTTGGCAAGAAGTCCAAGGTGAAGTGATGGAATTGTGGGCAACCTGTTCATGTTCAAAAGGATTGTAAAGAGGAGAAAAAGAAGAAGAAGAAGTATTCTTCTGACAATGATTCTTCTTAGAGTGATGCAGATGCCTTCATTGCAGTCTTGGCTATGCATACATCAAATGATGTTTGGCTGATTGATTCTATACCATCTTTCCACATGACATCTCATAGAGACTGGTTCACAAAGTATGAAAACTATGATGGTGGAAAGATGTATTTGGCAAGTGATTCATCATTGTAAATAGTTGGCTGTGGAAGAGTCAAAATTCAATTCCCTAATAGAAGAGTGAAGGGAATCAATGATGTAATGCATATACCAGGTCTGGCTCAAAATCTACTTTCTGTTAGTAAGCTAAATGATATTGGAGTGCAAGTCACATTCTCTGGAAATGGCTGCAAGAGGTGTTCATGTTGGTACCTTGTATAAGCTTGATGCACATGCTGTGCAATGCAATAGTGTCTCTGCCAAGTCACACAAAGCTACTCATGGAGGTAAAGAGGAAGAAATTCTTAATAGTGTAAACTCTATGGAAGTTAAACTTCCAACAGAAAAGACTATGTTCTGGCATCATAGGCTAGGCCACATTGGAGAAAAAGGTTTAAAAACCTTGAAGAATAAAAACTTGGTTGAGGGGATTGAAGATTGTAACCTCGAGTTTGAGTTTTGTGAACATTGTATATATGGTAAACAACACTATGTTTCATTTTATTCCAGTCCTCACAAATCTTCTAGTTTGCTTGATTATATACATTCTGATATTTTTGGTCCAGTGAATGTTCCTTTTTTGTCTAAGTCAAGGTACTATGTATTGTTCATTGATGATTATTCGAGAAGAACATTTGTTTATTTTTTGAAAAGTAAATCAAAAGTATTCAATCAGTTTAAAGAATTTAAGAACCTTGTAGAAAATTAGACTGAAAGAAAAATAAAATGTTTAAGGACTGATAATGGTGGTGAATTTTGTTTTGATGAATTCAAGAGGTACTGTAAAGATCATGGGATTAAAAGACATAAAACTACACCTTATACTTCACAGAAAAATGGAGTTGCACAAAGGTTCAATAGGAAAGTGATGGAAAGAGCATGAAGTATGTTGAGCAGTGCTGGCTTGGAGGAGAAGCTCTGGGCTGAGGCAGTTGCTACAACATGTTACTTGATAAATCGTTCTCCTAATTTTTCTCTTGTTGAGAAAACATCTTTGGAAGCATGGTCTGGTAAGAAGCCCTCTTTAAGACACATTTGAGTTTTTGGCTGTGAGGCATATGCACATGTGTTGTATGAGAAAATATCTAAATTAGAGAACAAGGCTGTCAAATGTATTTTTATTGGTTATAGTACTGACAGAAAAGGATACAAGCTTTGGAATCCTAATATGGAGAAGGTTATGTACAACAAAAGTTTTATCTTTCATGAGCTGAAGCCTTCTACCTTGGATCTGCAATCAGAGACAAAATTAGAAAACAAAAAGGATGTAGTTGAAATTCCTCTGACACCAGATAAAGAGGAATTGAAAATTCAAAATGTACCTGAAATTGAGGAGAGCTCAAGTAGTTCTGAGAGTTCTGATGAAGAAGAACAACCTCAGCCTTAGCAAGTGAGTAGGTCAACTCATGGAAGAAAGTAACCTGATAGACATGGGTTCTCTTTGATAGATTCTACTTGTGCCTATGCTTTAATTTCTAGCACTGATGAGCCTAGGATTGTGGAAGAGGCATTTAGAATGTCTGATTCAAACTCTTGGTTGGAAGCCATGAATGAAGAAATGGCATCATTAGAAAAAAATGATACTTGGAGTTTGGTGCCCTTGCCTAAAGGCAGGAAAGTTGTTGGATGCAAATGGGTATTTAAAAAGAAAATAGGTCTGGATGGTAGTGTGAAAAAATACAAGGCAAGGTTGGTTGTGAAGGGTTATTCCCAGGTAGAGGGAATTGATTATGGATAAATTTTTTCTCTTGTAGCTAAGCTGATATCTATCAGATTTCTTTTGTCACTTGTAGTAGTGTAAGAGATTGAACAGATGGATGTGAAGACAACATTTCTTCATGATGATCTTGAAGAAGAGATTTATACGTCCTAGCCTAAGCACTTTGTGGAGAAAGGTAAAGAAAAACTAGTTTACAAGTTGAATAAATCTTTGTATGGATTAAAACAATCTCCTAGAATTTGGTACCAGAAGTTTGACACTTTTGTTTCATCATTGAGATTTGTAAGATCAAAATCTGATCATTATGTGTAAATTACAAAGTTGAAAGTGATCAAGTTCTTATTATTGCTCTCTATGTTGATGATATGCTATTCATAGGCAATAGTAAGTTAATGATTTCTGATCTTAAGTATCAGTTGTCTGCAAAGTTCGAAATGAAAGATCTTGGTGCAACAAAGTATATTCTGGGAATGGAAATAACTAGGGACAGGAAGGATAGAAAACCTTGGCTCATTCAGAGTAAGTATATTAAGACTGTTCTAGAGAGATTTTGTATGAATGATTGCAAGCAGCTAGTTGTTCCAGTTTTGCAGGGAACGAAGCTATTTGTTGAAGACTGTCCAAAATATCCTACTGAGATGGAGGACATGACTAGTGTACCTTATGCTAGTGCGGTTGGCAGTCTTATGTATGCAATGGTTTGTACAAGGCCAGACATTGCCCAAGCAGTGGGAGTACTTAGTCAGTTTATGGCTAATCCTGGAAGGACACATTGGGATGCTATGAAAAGAGTTTTTAGATATTTGAAGGGAACTTCAAAATATGCTTTGTGTTACCATGGGAACTTGGTTGAATCACAGAGGACTCTCAGTATTCGAGGCTATGTGGATTTTGATTGGGTAGGAGACATTGACAGCAGAAAATCCACCAGTGGATATACTTTCATGTTGAATGGGGTGGTGTAGTTAGTTGGATGAGTAAGCGGTAGGCCGTAGTCACTTTTTCCACTATAGAGGTAGAATACATGGCAGCAACACATGCCTGTAAAGAAGCAATCTGGTTAAAATATTTGTGTTCTAACATTGGTTTTGATGCAAGACAAATAACTATTTACTATGATAGTCAGAGTGCTATTTGTTTGGCAAAGAATCCTAATTTCCATGCCAAGACGAAACGTATAGATGTACAGTATAATTTTGTATGTGATATGGTGGAGGATGGAAAGGTCTCATTAGAAAAAGTGGATACTCTAGAGAATGTTGCAGATGCATTGATGAAACCGGTGAGCACAGAAAAGTTCAGGTGTTGTGCCAATTCGATGGGCCTCAGTGCCCATGAATTTTAGTAGTTCTGTTGTGCTCTGGAGGTTCCTGTGTGATCTTCGTCAAGTTGGAGATTGTTGGAAATATGTGTCTCAATCTCACATGCTGAAACCTTTGAAAGAGCCAAGTCAGTGTGACATCCATATTGTCTGGCCGACTAACAGCTTTGGAACCTTGTGAAAAGTTCTGGTTGCTGAGATCTAGTTTTAGTTTTGCTAAATGGACTTATCGTTGTGACATGATGATTGGTGTAACCCTCTGCCGAGTGGGTTTGGTTTGGCCGATAGGCCATTCTTATCAGATATCAGGGAGACTCTGGGCGACAAGCAGTGTCGGGGAGATTCATAACAACTAGAGTCATCAGAGTAACTCACATTCTTTGGTATGAAGTCTTATCGATATGGAAAGTCTCACCGATAGTGATGCACTTGGAGTCATCAGAGTAACACATAAGGGTTCTCTAAGAACTCTTGGCGACAGGTGTTTGTCTCATCGATGTTGTGGGATGTATTTGGTATAACTCTTGTCAAAAGCTGATCTCGAGGTGACTTGAACATTTCGGTAAGAAATCTCAGTGATAGCGGTAAGTCTTGCCGACAATGCAACATGTGTTTGTTATCAGATGTCTTCGGTATGAAGTCCTAGC
>VDFB02000002.1:227050229-227114153 GCA_007258455.2 Sequoia sempervirens
TAAACTCTCTAAAAAATAATTGAATTCCTACATCCTAACTAGAAATACCATGAGGGGTTTAGATCCCATTTTAGAAAAAAAATATTCTTATACTGATCACTAGTTCACTTGGAACAACTAAAGAGATGGTGAACTAAGGGAAACTTAGTTGTATTTATAGATTAAAACTTAGTTATTTCTCTTTCCATTGCCCCCTCTCCACAAAACACCCTTATTTAAGTAGATGAACTATTAAACCTATCTCACTTATCACCTCCCAATTCTTAAAAATTTTCAAACTTCTTATTCCTCATACCTAATAATCTATCCTTCAAGCTCAACACTTCCCACCTCAATCAAATTGATCACCTTGCTTCCCTAATATCCCTTTCGTTGATGTTCCTAGACCTCATCAAAATGGTAAGTGGATACAATTATGGAATGATGCGATTAAATCTATTGCACTACCTTACTATGATCTTACAATAAGAATATGGCTAGAAAGAGATCTAGAATGGAAAAAAAAAATGGATCCAAATAGAAAAAAAAACTTGTTTTGGCTTTAACACTTACTAATAACTTTTCTACAATGAGTGGTTGCTCCTGTTGAAATAAAACTTAGAAGATTTGAACTTAATTGTGGTAGAGGATCTCAATTAAGAGATAGGATACATTGGATGAAAGGATATAAGGGATACAAATTATTTTTTAGTTATCTCAAAAATATTTACATTCTCGAGAGTGGATAATATCTATCGTTGATCAAGAGAGGTAGTTCCATTAAAACTCTAATGATATTAAATCCATTTTCCTCCAACATTACAAATAATTTTTAATTGATCTAGTTGAAGGAGATCCACATCAAGATATAGTGAAAAATTATGGGCATAACGATTATATATTTTTTAACATATATAAAATGTATGGTTGGATTAGTGAGATATTTATAACAAGTATGCAATATGAAGTCAAAATTTATTAGATTTGATTCTTAATAAATTAGTTTTAACGATTCAATTTATAGATTTATGCAATCTACAAGTTTAAATAGTTTGATGGTATCTAAAATTTATACATATAAAAATATGATAAATGTCTGATTATTTTGCTTTCCAATCTATAATTTTTTTATATTCTTGGCTATATAATTGAGATGATTCACTCATATTGTAATGATAAAATTCATCCTCATATGGAGGATTTTATATTATCTTCCATTAAATTCATCCTCTTTATGAGATTCTTATGGAATATTGATATTCTAGTGTGAATTCTTAATTTTAGACATATCTTAACTGGAATGAAATTTAAGTTCAATGAAGGCAATGGGGCTTTTTCCACTTACATAATCCTATTTTGAAGTTCATTTATGTTAACAGCTATTAGATTAAATATTTTATCCCCAATTATTTTCAAATAATTTTATACTAATCTTTGTATTCTTATTCTTTTATTTCATCATTTCATTTAAAAATTTGAACCATTTTAAGGATGCTATGTTATAGATTATAGTTGTCTTCCAATTCTTTTAAAATTGTTAATGGTATGAAAATATTATTGACAAGTAGATGAATTATTACAAGTTCTATTTTAGATTTGTATTTCCTTTATCTAGATATATTATTTACCAAAGTCTCATTGCTCTTTTAGGTTAATGTATATATATATATATATATATATATATATAACATGAAAATCACGGATCATGTTCCACCTGCGCAAGATTCTTTGTTTGCAAATACTAGTAATGGGATTAAAAAATTGAGAGATTCATTAGCACAGGGTGCAAACCCAGGGATATATAGTGAACCATGCATGTTAATATTGCATAGTCTAGAAAAACTAAAAGATGAACTTGAGAGGACTAGTGCATATTCCCCAGATAGAGTGACTGCTATTATTTCCCGCATGCGGGAAGAAGTACATGGTGATGTTCCCCTTAAACAAATACATGATAGTGTCACCAAATAAATGATAAAAACCACTTGTTTTGCATTTTATCAAAATGTTCGTAAGGTTAGGGGATACCAGGTCACTAGATGTGTCGATCATGCTATGGCCTCATTGATCTACCCACGATTTCTTACAACACATGGTCTATGCAAACAATTTAGATTCCATTGTATTTTTGTTCAAAGTTGTATGCTGAGAGGTCCATTTGGGCCTCAAAGTTAACTACCTAGACATTCCACCATATGTTGAGTGGTATTGTAGTTAGCGTGGAGTGCAAGGTGATCCCACAAGGTGGTTTACAATTTTACGAGGAGATTCTATTTTTGTTTGAAGTCATGTTTAGAAAATATAATGATTTAAGCCTTAAAATTTCCATTTTGAAGCATTCAATTTAAGGACGGTCAAAGCTACCTTAGATCAAATCCCTTGGATAGAACAGCTAGTTTTAAACCATACACCTGCTCTTGGTCTCAGCACACCCTCGAAATCTTTGATAAAAAACCACTTTTGATTTTTGGGGATCAAAGTGAATTCATTTTAAAATTTATTTTTGTAAAGTATTTGAAGTCCTTATTATAAAGCTTCTCAGAAGTATGAATTTTAAAAATAAATTTAATTTAGTATTATATTTATTTTTTATTTCTTGTGAATATAGGTTTTCACTAAAAATCAAGCTCTCTATTCTTCACATGTGGAAAAATAGTAGATTATTAAAAAAAATAAAAAATATCTATGCACTAGATATTGATGTCCTTGATCCAGCAAAAAAAATAAAATTGAATTTTTGGTACAGCACGAAAGGAGTTCACAGCGTTATCTGATGGCTAATATGCGAGATTATGGTGGTTTGACTTCAAAGGCTTTATTAAAGAAAAATATTCAATAGAAACTATCTAACCAATTGGAAGCACTAGATATCAGAGTTCCGAATCTAAAATTTAAGAAGAATTGGAATTTTTATCCTTCATGAAAAAAAAGTTATGCATTATCTGATGAGTTTCACTTTTAAAATGATGTTTAAAAAAAAACTAGTTTTGAGGGAGATGGAAAGAAATGTAATCCCGATTCAAAATTTTTAAAATATATATTTAGATCTATAGACAAAATTCCTTTAAGAACTCTAGTTTTCATCATCTTCATAAAATTCCCTCATGGTTTAATTGCTATAGGTCTTGAAAGAGTAGAGATTTAGTTAAAAAAATTATTTCAGTGTTTAGTTTGGCCAAAAATTGTAAACCACTATTGTGGGATCACCTCCCACCTATCGTCGAGCAGATAGATCACCCCTAGTGTTTAGAGTATTGGTTGGTGAGAGGTCTCCTTATCTCACCCCAGCTCTAGTCCCCATAACAAATGAGGTTGTCGTTGGTTCCCAAAAGGAAGCAATTGACACCATAGGTGACATTGTGGCTGCCACCACTAGGATATCTGATGATCATGTAGGTCAGTATTTGATTCCAAACATTCCCGATCCATGCCATTTTCAGCATAGTGAACCACCATGGATCCTTTTACAGTGGCCAACATCCCTACTTCTACATAGCTTGATGCACTTACAGGAGATATGTCATGCATGACTCTGCATTGTTTGGCTGAGGACCTATTGGAGGCATATGCCAACATTGCATCAAACAATGGGATCAGTATAGAGCATGTTAGAGATCATTTGAGATGCAGAGGTCGTTCAGTTCTAGGATCCCGTCACTCTCAACTGAGCACTAGTGTGCATCAAGATCCACCTACAGTTCATTTGGCAACAACACAAACTATGGGTTTTACTAATATGTTGATTGGTTCTGGTTCATCATCGCCGATGCCATCTCACCTTCATAGTCCTCTACATTCATCATTTATGGCCCGACATGGGATAGATTGGATGGATGCAAATGTTGATTCGTCGCTTGGCCATTTGGTGGATATGGTGCAGGCGATTGTTTCAGAGGACTTAGGTCATCCGATATCAGATGATATTCATGTATGTTTGCATGTGCATGTTTCAATTCTTTTTTCATTATTATTATTATTTTTTAACTAGATATTCATGTAAGTTGATATATATATATATATATATATATGTATATATTTTTACAGGTGGACATACCTCATATCACTCCTAGCCTTGGTCTAGATCGTGTGCATGATCGATGTGACTTTGTGGGTGAATCTGCTGCCAGTGGACATGTGAGTTTTTCATTTATATATAATCACATGTGTATATGTACATGCAATATTTATGTATGCATAGATATAGATTGATATTTAAAAATAAAAAGTTCATTTAAAAATAACTTTCATAAAATTTATTTAATATAAATTATATGTAATTAACACATCTTGTACACAATTTTATTTGCAAGGCTCAACACATCCATCAGAGTAGGACTGTTCTCATTCAGATGGCCATTCGACTAGGAGTAGACATTCATATTAGGCCATGTACACTAGATTTTTGATCTTTATCACATGCATTTGCTTATAGACGATGATCTTTAGTATTTGAGATTTGATGATCTCTAACTTACATTTGCTTATATGATATACATACATTTGCTTATTTGTTGATCTTTAGTATTCGACATTTGATGATCTTTAATTTACATTTTGCTTATATGATATGTACATATATTTTTTTATATGATATATACATATTTTTGTCTCTTTGCTTATAATATGTGTTATGTTTATATGTATTGAATCTCTTTACATGTATGTACATGTGTTTGCTTATGGTTTAAACATGTTTACACATAATATATGTATGCATTTGCTTTAAATATTCAATATACATACATGTTTTCTTATTTTACAATCTCTTACAACTTACATTTCCTTATATTCAATATACACTTAATCTCTAGTAGAATTTTAGGGAAATCAATGCCACTTTATAATTAAGTTCATTCATGTTGATCACAATAAATATTTTTTTTTAAAATGACTTAAGAAACATGAACCATTGAGTTGAGAACAAGATATAATCTTTTTGACAAGTAACTTGAAATTCAATTCAAATATAATTAAGAAAATTCAATTCAAATTATACCTCTATTATACATTTTTGACAAGTAACTTGAAATTCAATTCAAATATAATGAAGAAAATTTAATTCAAATTATACCTCTATTATAAATTTTTGACAAGTAACTTGAAATTCAATTAAAATATAATTAAGAAAATTCAATTCAAATTATACCTCTAATATACATTTTTGACACTTTAACAAAATTCTAAAATTACTAGATATGTTGTGCATACCTATGAATTAAATAACAACAAACTCCATAATGAAATAACTTGTTTGTTTACTACTTGATTCATTTAAACTAGGATCTAGTTATTCCATGTACACTAGAATAATTTTTTTCCCATCCTAAATATGCATATAAATAGAAGCTTATTTTTCATTATTCTGGATATCAAATTGCAAGATTAATTGTCATTTATATCACTTGTAGCGCAGATTTTGGAGAAGAAGTTTTTGCATATTTATCAAGGAGGCAAATATTGGAGCTCGACAACTTTTCATTTTTATCAATCAAGGAAAAATTTGGAGGATAATTTAACTAAGTTGGTAGACGACTTGTTTTGAGTCATCTTTAAGTTGAAGAAGAAATTGGGACAACAAGGAAAAAGAAAAAATGTGTCTCAACGAAAATTGTCAAAATAAGAACATAAGAAGCGTGAACAAAACTTGGAAAATTATCATAGAAAGAAACAAGGTACATGCTTGTTTCTTCTCTCTCTCACTCTCAAGTGTGTGTTTAGGAATTTTACTTTGAAAAAAATGAGTATTCATTTGATGGGATGGAATCCATAATTTGTGCATTACTCCACCCAATAATTTGGTTAGTACACCTAAACATAAATTTTTATGTGCATACATTTTACATTGGCTTTCTTATTAAAATTAGAAATGTTTAATGTATGACCATTTTTCAACTTACAATACCCCAACTTAAAATGTACTCTTAAAGTAAAATATTGTACATTAAATCCTTCCCTACAAACCTTACACATATCTTTTACCAATACCTTTGTTTAATGTTTTTGTCATCACATTATCATTGTTGAGTATTGCATCTACACAATTTTCTCTTTACTTTGTTCATGAAGAAAATGATAGTGTACTTCAATACATGCTTAGTTCTCCAATGAAACCTTAAATTTTGTGTCCCTCACTATGCCACTTTGATTTTCATAATTTTTTCAACCACATTAATTATTTTATGGCTTTGCAAATTCCTATATATTCTAACTTTGCACTTTGAAAGAAACCATTATTTTTTCTTAATTATTCATGAAACTACACCTTCATGTACAATGGTAGCATTCTAATGTTGATATTTGGTGATCAATATCCCTATCCAATCTACATTGCAACATCTAATTAGCTTAAGATTTTCCTAAACTCCCATTGAATTCAATCTAATGATCAATAGTTCCTTAAAAATATTTTAAAAATATTTTAATAAATGCCCAATTCTAAGCTCTAGAATTATTTGAAAATTAGAACTAAAATTATACTTAAAGCCAATGCAATGTCAGGTTTTCTAGAGACTAACACATGTATACATCAAAACTCAAGCTATATGGTGCCAAGGAATAATAGTTATATATGATAGATTATTCTTTAAATTATGTCTTAACACACATTTGTTTTGAAGGTTTCTAACCATCATTGCACTTGAATGACTATAAATACTTTTAAATGTCCTCAAGTCATCTTGGTCATGCAAGTTGCAATGTTTATATGATCCTTGACTCCAATTCCTTAAGCCAATTCTTTTTGTTTCAATATTTGTGTTTTGTGTCTTTGGTCTTTTATTTTCATCACTTCAATGTTCTCAAATTATTTTTATGTTTTATGCTCTAGGGATTCCTCAAGTTGGAGTCGAGCCAAATCTAGATATTGGATCAAACAAATCCGTTGAAGAACACATGGACCTTGAAGTTAGGGAGGAGACCCAAGTTCAAACAATGCTTGTTGGAGAGGGGGCAAGATCACTTCCTTCTACTGGTATGGATGAGCATATAAAACTAGCACAAAATTATCTCACTTATAGCATCATGTTTTATCAATTTGTTTGCTTGCATACATAAACTTCCTTATATAACATCATCTCTCACTTTTGTTTGCAAACTATTTTTTGTGACATGTAGGAAGGGCTCAACAAGCAAGAAGTTTTCATGCTCAAGTTGGAGCCAAATCTAGACATTGGATCAAATGAATCCAGCTCAAGAATGCATGGTCCTTGAAGTTAGGGAGGAGGCAAAAGTTCAAAAATGCATGTTAGGAGAGGGGTGGGATCACTTCCTCCTACTGGTATGGATGAGCATATAAAACTAGTTGAGAAGGTGAGGAAACAAATTTCTCATAGAAATTTAGATCATTTACTTGAAATGGATATGGAGAAACTGAAATATTATGCCAACCAGCCTTATAATAAGAGAAAGAGTCAATGACTAAATCTATAAATGGAATGATCAATCATCATTTCAATCATCTTGATACACTTGAAAAAATCCAATTGTTATCACGTTTACTTCTTTGTGATGAGCTCAAAGAGTCATTACAATTGTTGGGTGTACATTCAACATCAAATAAGAAGAAACACATGGGATTACAAAAGGATATTGTTCAAAATGTTAAAAAGGGTTTATATTCCATTGGGAAACACCAATCTCTATTTTTTATTCAAATTTGAAAGGCATTATGTACTTTTATATGCAAAAGTGTAATATATCCCTCATAGGCTTCATATAATCCTTAAAATTCTACAAATGTAGTATAATAGTATTTTTTTGACATTTATATTCTATATATTCTTTACATTGGAGCATTCTTCATTCTACTCTTGCATGAAACAAAATTACTATTTATTTTTATTTTCCTACACTACAACGCTTGGTTTCTCTTTGTTGCATGTTACATTTATTCTACATTATTATTCTTGGCCACTAAAACATTATATGCTCTAGCTATATCTAACATTCTATTTCTAACTTATGTTATAATATTTCATTATATATACTACAACAATTCTTCATACAATTTTTATATAATTTCTATTGAATACGATAAAAATTTCCTATTTGAAAAAATTCTTCTGATTTACTTTATTCTTAACTTATATTCATTCTTCAAGCACATTATAATTTCTTTACTAGAATATTATTTATCATAATATAACTTTGCAATGTTTTTCTACATATTATTTGTTTTCTTCTTTAATGTTGTAAGTTATGCTACTTTTATTGATCTTTTCTCTTTGAAAAGAATACAAACCTTTTTTGTTTTTCATTTCTTCCTCTTACAAATATTATTCACTCATTGAATAATATTTGCTCAATTTAGTAGAATTTTATACTATGCCTAGTTTTACTTAAATGTATGCAAAATAGGCATGCATATAAACACCACACAAATTATTTGGAAAAATGCCACAAAAAGTGTGATATCATTTATATAAAACTATGGTAAATGTTGCACTCCATTACAATAATTCATCCAATTAAGAGGCGATGTAATTTATTCATTCACTAAAAAAAAAAAAGATTTTTATTCTTAAAATTATTCTCTAGAACTAGACCCATGGAGTGACCAATTTGAAAATCAATTTGAACATTTCAATCACTTAGATAAAAAAATATCCAAAGAATAATTAACATAGTGTTATGCAACCAATAATATAGAAGCAATAAATCTAGCCTATTAATTTTTCTAAGGTTCCATTCAAGTTTACAAGAAAAATAAGTCTATAATAATATTCACAAATAATATCTCCATGTTGATAATTTAAGCAATGCCTTCAATACAATCTATTAATGGATAGAGGTTGAACTAAAATATGGATATACTTGTAGGTTGGAAATATCCTCAAGATGGAACAAAATTCAATTTTGATTATACATTTTGGGAAAATCTTCAGGGTATAGATGTTGACTATTTTCTTCATAATTCTAATAGTTTTAAATTCTAATTAGAGGTTTGAGTAAACTTGGTTTAAAGATGAACAAAAATATTGGTAGGAAGATCTCATTGTTAGGTTAATGCTAGTATATAAGAAATGATATAATGAATTAGTAATAGAAAGTAGTGCTTTTACAAAGGTTGAGGCCCCAATTGGGGTATGTGTTCTTATGAAAATGAAGCATTTAAGTGGTCCCAATTTTTTTATAATATCATGCATATATGCATTGCTATTGGGGAAAATACTAGAAAATTTCAAGAAAATGCAATTGGCAGCTGTAAAGCCCAATTTTACAAAAATGAGTTTGTTTAAAACGCTTTAGAAACTTTCAAGCAAATGCAATTGGCAGTTGTAGATCCAAATTTGGTTGAAAACTGGGTTTGTTTAAAAGGCTTTAGAAACTTTCAAGCAAATGCAATTGGTAGTTGTAAATCCAAATTTTAAATAATTGGTATTGTTTTTAAAAGGTTTTAGAAACTTTCAAGCAAATGCAATTCACAGTCGAGAGCCAAAATGAGAGCTTCAAACATGGTATATTCATTATAAACAATAAATTTTGTTCTCATAATGTGCCTTCAAGTTTTAAATGAAAATTTTGTTTGGAATTTTCTTTTCATTCAATTTGTTTTCATTTCACCAAACAAATCTAGTCTCATGGAATCCATTGGATTTTACAAATTTACAAACAAATGGAATTTTAAATCACTCTGAAAGAATGCCAACTTGTTAATGGACGTCCAAGTCAATATTTCAAGTTGAAATGGCAGTACTACTACAAGTTTTCACCATTCCCTGTCAATCACGTTTGTTGTTCACCGCACATGAGCTCCAGGTCTGATGTTTGGTTATTTTTTTTTGTTTGATAGTGATAGGGTTTGATTTATAAATGTGCCCTAATTCAACAAGGTTCGACCAAACATGGGTTTTTACCAAACCTATTTAAAATACTATTTTTTCGTTGACCTTTAAGTGGTTTGGCCGAACCATATGGCTCGATTGAACCCATAGAGTGGTTCAGCCGAACCATCCTTTCTATTGAAATTTTAAAAAAGTTGATTTTCCTTTCTCTTCTCAATTGTAAACCACTATTGTGGTTTCACCCCTTGTCAGGAAAAGTCACCATCACAAATTGCAGAAATTGCTCTAAACCTAAGCAACGAGTGTTTGAGAGTTGCTAATCACTGAGTAAAGAGAATATTGACACTTGCAAGGAGTAAATCGCCATAGTTCAAGTCACACTACCACTAAAGATTGAAAGTGGTATATATAACTTTGAAGGAAGAATCTGCATGACAAGATCACTAATTTTTCTGTCTTTGCATGGTCATTGGCACACTATTGCATTGTCACCTCACTATCTATTGTTGTGCCTTGCACACATGCCCCCTAGTAAAACATGGACCCTCTTTTTCTTTTGCCTTTATTCTTTGATTACATTTGTTAAGTTGGGAATTTTCTTGCGCTCCTTAGTTCCAAGAATATTTTGGTAGGAGATTTTGAGAGGATTTGTAAAGAGTTTAATTCATGGTTGTGTGGGAAAAAGTTTTGATAAGTTTTCAAGAAGGAATTTAGGTTTCTTGAACTTTAGTGGGATTGTGGAATTTTTGAGGACTCATATATTTCTAACTTTTAGGATTGAAGTCTTGGTGTCCTTTGGATTCTTGCATTCTTGGTCACCCTCTATTGAAGTTTATTGTGTTAAGTTTGTGGGCTTCCATATTCCATATTCATGTTTTGGACTTTTTCATCTAATGTCTAGAAGTTCTAATCAAATTCACAAGTTATGCTTGACCCAAAATATCAAGTTTGTTGGATTTCTATGAACTTCTTTCATTCCTCTTTTCACACAGCACTACTTTTCTCTACCATCCATCTTCCCTTTTTTTTTTAAAATCTAACCTATAGTTTGTAGTAAAGGATCATGCATGTGAATTTGACCTCAATAAAAACCCATTTCTTCTTGTCATTTCTCACTATTTTCCAAGTGAATTTGGGTCATCCCACAATACTATGGTCCACTTTTTGACCAAAGTAAGATGTTGAAACCAACATTTTTCACTAAATTTTTACTTTATGAAACCTATAATAACTAAACTATTAATAATTTGAAGATGATGTGAATTAGTGATTATTGAGATTTTGTTTGTAGATTATATAATTTATATATATATTTGAAAATTTTAAGAAATAATTTGTGAGTTTTTTATGTAACTTTTAATAACTTATTTTTTATAATTAACATTAATTTTATAAAATTACATTTGAAATTCTCTACAACATAAATTTATTTGCAAAAATGATAAAATTTTAAAGTTATAAATGTAAATTTGTAAAACTAATATTTAGTGCACAAATACTTTTTCATAATTTTTTGTTGCATAATTTTTTTAATAACTTTTTAAAGTGAGATTAACAATAACTCAGACATGGGATACTTTGTAGCACATTGCTTTTTTGTGTGCATCTAAATTAACTTCTTTTTTTATTGAAATAAGGACATCAATACTTAGGAAACATATCGTTTTTAGATTTTTTCCTCTATTTCCCTATTTTTCTATGTGTGTGAAACAAAGGCGTTGGTGTTCAATGAAAAATCTATATTCACACCAAAAAAAAAGTAAATATAATAATTATATTAGATATATCCTAAATTGTAGTTTTTGGAAAGCTTATAATAAGGGCTACATACTTATAAAATATAATTTCTAAATGAATTCATTTGATCCCCCAAAAGGTAATGTAAAAGTGGGTTTTGTCAGCATTATGATAGGTGCAGAGGAGACTCCATTGTCTATATGATTTAATACTAGAAGGGTTCTATCTAAGAGGGTTTTATCTAACCCTCTCCACTTAAAATCTTTTAGATGGAACCTCTCAAAGATTAAATCATTATTTTTTTAAAAACATATGTGATTTCAAACAAAAATGTTTGGATGTCCTAGAAGTGAGACACACTATTGTGTCAACCCCCATTCTCAAACATCAAGTGACCTAGATGTAGTTCCCAAGCTACATTCTCTATCATTAAAGCTCTTTTAATTGAATTTATAGTTGTTTTTCTTGAATCTTCGTTGTATTAGAGTCTAGATGAGTTCGTGGCTTATGTTTAGAAGTTGACAAAGTTGTAGTATGGCTAGGGAATGATAATGATCAATACATTTTCATATTTCCAGTTTAAAAGTGGTAAGTTCTAGACACAAACCATCTTTGTCGTTAATTTGCTAATTCTTTTTGAAAGATAGCGCTCTGATAGATTTTTTGTGTTTGACCTCTTGACAAGAATTGTTTGTTTCATTTAGATTAAGATTTTGTTTTTATTTCAAAATAATATCTATAATTTTGAAACCCTTTAATAATCTTTATCTTGGGAAAAAAATTGAATTAATAGAAAACTATTAATAATTATAGAGGATGCCTCAATAATGATTGCATTCATGTAAAACTATTGAGATAATAATTTGTTAACTATTCTAAAACTTTAACATTTAGTCAAGTTTCAAGGATTTCAATTTCTATTTGTAATTGTAGATTTATGACTCTCTAAGTCCAAAGTCCCAACCTCCCAACTCCCCACATTATCGCATTGGACTTAAATGGGCTTAAAGGAATTGATCATGATTTTATAAATTTTTCTAGTCCAAAGTCTTGATGAGACTCACAAATTTTTATTTCCTCTCAAATGTAGTGATTTCTTTAAGAGTCAATTTGGGAAGTCTTGTTGGACTTTATCCATGCTCACCTAGGGTCTAAAATCCCAAAGTATAGATAATCCATAAAGACTGTGATGTTGGGTAATTAAAACAAGTTTTCAATTTGTGTAAGGGGTCTATGAGATTTCATTAGCCATCTTTCTATTTGACCCTTTAGTAAAAAATATTGACATCCTAATTTAGTCTATCGGTTTGTGTTGCTTACATTATTAGGGGAGAGGGGCCCATAATGGAGCGGAGTCCAATAGTGAGGATAGAAGTAGTCCTCAATGGGCTCCATAGTGGAGCACCTTAATATCCAATTGCAAAACACTTTTTATCCATAAAGTACACAAACTTGACAAATCATGTGATGCCACATCAGCACACCAATAAAACATGACTTAGTGCACCACTATTGGTCTCACTTATTTTTTTGGCCTTTTTGGATACCTCAACAAAAAGCATGCTAATGTGGCATCATATTTGATGATGTGGCCCTAAAATGAAATATAGAGCATGTGAGTTGCCAAATAAACTGTTGTACAAAATTGGGAGTGATTTGAAATTTCCACGTAAAAAATTGAGAAACCTGAAGTTAAAGTGCTCCACTATAGGCCCCTCTCCCCTAGGCTGCCTGCAATAGACACATAAATTTTATAATGGTAATTTTTGTTTTACCATTGTTTTTAGGCAGCTTGATATTGCTTGTCATTGTCGAAAATGAGTGCTTTTCATGAATTAATAAATTCTTTACTTTCAAATATTACTAGAAAATTAAGAAGAATATTTTTGTATTAAGTGAAATAACATAAATATACTTAAATTAAATGAAAAGTTTATAAAATTATTTTTTATTTTTATATTTAATTTTTTTTCATTTTGATTTAGTAAATCTTATTTGAATAAAATATGTTTGAATATAATCTTAATTAATTTAGAGTTTTTTTTCTTAACTTTCAAGTTAAAAAATTTCAGTTTTAAAAATGTTGTAGACTCAAAATTTTCAGTCTTTAATATTAATTTGACAATATTTTTGGATTTTGTTATGTAAATTTTTTATCATCCACATTTTGAATCATACTTCATGACTTCTCTAATTATCATTATGAAAAATGATTCATCACACATAATCAAATTTAAAAACATTATCAAATTACAAATAATACTCCCACTACAACTAAACAATTTACCATGCATTCATATTCTCTTCAGCGAAACCATAAGTGCAGCTGCTAGTTGAAAAAATGTACCTTATCCTTTTACATAGTGGCATTAATTTTTTAAAATTTTACCAGTGGTATCTTGGAGTGGACGAATTCATTTCGTTTATTACTGAGAGTTGGTTGCTGATTTTTTACATAATAGTTTTCTCCAATTACATCATCAGATAAAATTCTCTACCGAGAGAACAAAATACACATACATCTACACAATCTACTGGTCTGATTCTCTTATTCACGATAATTAATCCCTGAATCAGATCTTCTGGAACTCTGGAATCTCGACCGGGTACTCATCAATGCAATCCAGCCATGGGTTCTTAGTGGGACTTTTAATGGTCTTTAGGGCCTTCCAAACAGCACTGTTACACTTGAATCCTGATCCAAGTGCTATCTGCCATACTCTGTCACCTTTCTTCACTCTCATTTTGGCTTCCATGTATGCAAGCACATACCACAAAGTGCTGCTTGATGTGTTGCCAAATCTGTGAAGAGTCATTCTTGATGGCTCCATGTCATGCTCTGTTAATGACAAATTCTTCTGCAGCTCATTCAGAACTTCTCTGCCTCCTGCATGTATGCAAAGGTGTTCAAATGCTAGCTTGAAGTCTGGCATATAGGGCTTTAGATCCATCTTCAGTACATTTCTAGAGAAGAGTGTGAGAAAGAAAAGGATCTGTTCTGATAGATGAAATACTTAAGGACCCAGAAAAGTTAAATTGGCTTTGAGTGCATGGCTTGCAACTTCAATGAGTTCCTTGGATATGATCAAGCCCTTGGTTCCATTGGAGTAATCCTCTTGGAAAACACACTGGTAGCTCCTGTCATCTTGTCCATTGTGAGTCTTGACAATATTGGGTGGCTGGTATTTTGATCTCCTGTCTTTTCTCTTGTTGGATAAAAGAATAGCTGTACCTCCCATGCGAAACAAATAATTGTGCAGCAGCATTGATCTGTTTGTGCCATGGTACCATTTCAATGTAATGTTCTCAGTGCTCATAACTACTGCATAAGAATTTCCACGAGTCTGCAGCATGTCCTGTGCAAGATCCAAAGCTATGATTCCTCCACTGCACCACATTCCTCCCAAGTTGAAGCTCAGAATGTTCCGTCTCATCTTGTAGTGATTCATGATTATGGCAGACAAAGAGGGAGTTGGACTAAACAAGCTGCAGTTCACCACAAGAATGCTAATATCTTTAGGCCCCACTTTGCATTTGTCAAACAGTTCATCCAAGGCGCCAAACATCACCATCTCTGCTTCTGTACGAGCTTCTTTCATTGTCAGCCTAGGTGGAGAAGCCAAAATGGCTCCTGGAAAGTATGTGCTCTCTCCAATGCCAGAGCTCTCTAGGATCTTCCTCTGAAACTCCAGGTTTTTATCATCAAAAAGCCCTGATGCCCTAGAGTGGGACATGAAATAGTCTCTTGTTACTCTGAATTCATCTGAGGGCTTGTAGCATGCAAAGTCCACTAAATATATGGGTTTTGGACTACACATGTAATAAATAGAAGCAATGAATCCAATCAAGCTTGCAACATACAACAAGCTTACTGAATCAAAGCTAAGCTGGTCCCAGAATCTCAATGAATCATTCTTCCTCAAGGTTCCTAATATCGCCAGCACAAGAGGAATTGATAAGAAATACAGAGCATTGGTAATAAAATAATGGTATCCCAACTTGACATGCCTAAGATTGACAGGGTGTAAGAAGTCAGACAATCTCCTACAAAATCTGATTAAGAATGTCCGGATTACTGCATTAGGACCAGAGCTCTCAACCATATTGAAAGTATACTATTGCCTAACACTGTTCCGCAAGATTCCAAATAAAATCCAAATGGGATGCAAAACTATACTACCACAAATGCCTGTGGAACATAAAAAATTACCACTCAATTTAGATGGAATGCATGCCCTTAAAACATGACCAGACTCTGATATGTCAGAAAATGCCTCAGCCTATGAGCTCTATCATCTCAATCCCTTATAAGAACGTTAGGTTAAAGTAAACATGCACTAATGAAAGAGAGGGAGAGGGAAAGCACAGAAGAAGACCAAAGTCCTTCATATAAACATGCACTAATAAGAGAGAGGCGGGTAACACACATAACAAGACCAGAGAGCCTTTGATACAAACAATAATAAGAGAGAGGGAGAGAGCGTACAACAAAGACGAGTTTTTATACAAACATACGCTAATAAGAAGGGAAGAGTGTGCACAAAAAGACCAAAGTCTTTTATACAAAGATGCACTGATAAGAAACAGGGAGAAAGCGCACACAAGATCAGTCTTTGATACAAACATACAGTAATAAGAGAGAGGGAGAGAGCACGCAACAAGACCAAAGTCTTTGCTGCAAACATACACCGATAATAAAGAGGGAGAAAGCGCACACAAGACCAATCTTTGATACAACCATACACTAATAAGAGAGGGAGGAGAGCACACAACAAGACCAAAGCCTTTGTTACAAACATACACTGGTAAGAAAGAGGAAGAAAGCACACACAAGACCAGTCTTTGATACAAACATACACTAATAAAAAGAGAGGGAGAGAGCACACAACACGACCAAAGTCTTTGATACTAACGTACACTGATAAGAAAGAAGGAAAAAGAGCACACAAGAGAGAGGGGGAGAGAGTGCACAGGACAAGACCAGAGTCTGATAGAGAGGAAGGAGAGAGAGCACAACAAAACCAGAGAATCTTTGATACAAAGATACACTAATTCCAATATGTTTGACAGTATGGAGATACTGAGTATATATATATATCCTAAGTAGGAAAAAGATGGCAACCCATCTAGTAATTAAATTTTAGAAATCCACTGAAGGAGACAATATCACACCACAACATTACGACAAGCGAAAATGACAGACCAACTAGTTAATCCATCAACTTGTTCAATACATATTACAGACACACCAAGAAAACAGTTACTGTACCTCAATTTGATTCAGCAAGGTAGTTGATCCAATAAACTAACCAAAAATAAATAAAAATCTCAAAATAGCCTTAACTTGATCATAAATACAATTGAAATATTCATTGAATCGATTAGAGGAGTCTGTTGATCTAACTCCAGCTAGGAACGCCTGGAAGAAAAAAAACAAGGAAAATCACATCAATTGGAATCAAGAGCTTCAGTTCAAAAACCCCAATCAAGTATAAAGAATTACGGTCTCCCATTGATGAAGCTTATGTGGGGCAGGGGAAAATATTTAATAGCTAAACAACAATGTTTCCAAGATCACCAACTCAACGGCCTAGAGTTTCATAAACGCAAATAAAACAAACCTAACCATCTAGTATGTGTTTCAGTTCGCATAAACTTAGCAAAACAAGCCAAACCAATCTTTTAATATATATTATCCATTAAATTGACCCTTTCAATATGGAGGAAGAAAATCAAGTTCAAAAGTATTATTTTTGTAATAATTCAATTCAAAGTTTCCGATCTGGAAATTATCATTAAACTGATCAACTAACATCCTAAGCATTTACTAAAAATGTTTGACCATATATAAATGATCTTCTCATCTATTAATGGATGTATCCAAACTATCTATTTACTAGTATATATTGAAGATATATATAAATGATCTTCTCATCAATTAAGAGATGTGATTTAATCTATCTATTTACTAGTATATATCTTCAAAATAAGCTATAAAAAACAAAGATTATTTTAATTAAACAATGAAAGTAGATTTTTGTTTAGTTTTTTCTTTCATGGATTGTTTGACAAGGGTGTCCCCGTGAGTATCTAGGTGAGTTGGGGAAAAACTAGTACAAGCCTACCTATCAACTACCACCGATCAAGTACGAGAGTGGGGGGTTGAACCCAAGACCTATGGGTAGCAAACCCACAGACCAAACCAACTCTGCTACTCAAACAGGCTTAAGTTTTTATTATTATTACAACAATGAAAATGACATCCTCATCTTTTTCTAACTTTACACTCATGTCAATTAGAATGTTTTTCATGCAATAATAAGTTTATAAGTGGTATATTTTTATTTTTTATTTTGTTTATAACTTGATTTTATTTTGATCTATCATCTTTTGCTTTAAAGAATTAAGTGTGATTTCTAAATTTTTTGTTTATCATTTTAGTTTAAATTGATGAGTGTAAAATTAATCTAGATCACTTCTACATACATAGATTTGAACTTGGAAAGTTTAATTGAATATTGCTGATTTATTTCTTTAGTTTGTGAGACAACCTAACACATATTTGTTATTTTATATTTAAGAACATTTGTTATCCATTTAAAATCATGTTTATAAATCTATGTACAAGACGTCAAAGTGTATGCTAAAAATATTATTATAATAGATAAATATTTATTATACTATTATTCTATTATAGTAATTATATAGATAGTTATGTTTTTAACATATTAGTATTTTTGTATTATTATATTATTGTTATGTTTAGTATATTATTAATTTTGTTATTATATTATTATTATATTATTACTATTATATATATTATTATTATGTGATTATTATATTATTATATTATATTTAGATAATTATATTTTTATTAATATTTAGTGTTGTTTTATTAGATTTTATATTATATTATTATTATTTTTGTTAACATATTATTATATTTTAATTATAATATTATTATTATCTTATCTTATCTTCATTTTTTGATTTTATTATTGTTATATGCTATTATTATTATTATATTATCAAACCTTATTATCTTATCTTTTCTTATGTTATTCTCACTTTTTTATTTTATGTACACAAACTTCCATACCTTATTTTGTCATTGATAAACACCTCCTAGTGTAATTAAACTTAAATTCAATAGCATTCATGTGATGCACCCATTGAGAGCATAACTATAACATCATATTACATCACTTGCTTACATCATCTTGGATATATTACATTTTTTTATTTTCTTAGATAAGTATTCATTGTTGTTAAATTAGCTTTCCTAGGGGTTTAACCTCGAAGGAGAAAAATATTTACCTAGTAAAGTCCTAAAAAATGTATTTGTAATGTAGAAAATTATATACCTTTACAATTTCATGCTATGTTTAGGTCCTTAATTAATTGGACTTAAATAAGCTTCTAATTGAAGAAATTATTCATTCCAAAGCCTTATTATTCTCATTTTATGAAAAGGAAAACTATATTAAATAATTGCAAACATTAAATAAAACACCTTGGAAATTGTGTGTGCTAGATTTAGGCCCTAGGATCCATTCACCCTGTAATGCCTGCCACATACCCTAGAGGACACACGCTAATAAACTAAGGTGGAAATTTTTTTTTTTTGAAGAGTACAACATTCACTTGAATGCAATTAGCATTAATATTAAGTTCTCTAGTCTAATTCCTCTAGGGTTTGCAACAACATTACTTTTCACACATCTAAAAATTAACATGTAACCTTTAAGAAACATTACAATAATCAAGAACTAACATCATTACAAAAATTGCATCAAAATATTCCATTTATTTGAATCATCAATAAAGTACAACCATAACATGTTTACATGGAAATAAAATTGATTCAATTCATTTAATTACAATACAATGCCAACTAACTCAAGTCCATCATAATAGTGTTCTTCATCAAATACATCAACACATTTACATTATAAATAAAGTTATCTCCCCAATTCCAGTTAGGTGTGAACATCAAACATGATACATGATACATCAATGAGGTACAATACAAATACAAGTATAACAAATCTTGAAGGCCAGTACAATGCTGTAGTCCATAGATCAAGAGAAGTCATCATGACACGCATAGGAGAAGGGAACCCAATGGAGATCGAAACACGTTCCACCCAACCATGTGGAACCCAAAGGCCCACCCCCCGTGCTAGGAGATAGCAAAGGTTCCCACCATCACTGACAAACATGCACAAGGCTAACATGATAAACAAGAACAAGAAGAACAACATCAACGATATTACACCACAGAAGGAAAAAGGTACAAGACAACATAAGGTTGACATGACAATGTTTGAACAATCATGGAACAACAACAGTAATAGACAAAACACTTCCAGAGGCACAAAATCAACTAAGGGGATGTAAAGAACCAAGGGAGTACAAAGTTGTCATAGGAGTGAGTGTCATCGCATAATTGCTATGGGTTACCCTAGCGTAACCTTCCTAGGCTACCGGACCCCCATCCTGGGTTACCCTGGCTACCTCTACCAGCCGCCGGACCCCCATACAAATTACGCGGGACCAACTTACCTTCCAAATGGACCAGGTAGTTGTTCTTTCCATTCCAGGCCTTCTCGACTCATCTCAAGCCTATACAAGCACTTGAGCCATGAGTGAGGCATTCTCTTATCTTGATTAGTGTTTTATCTACCCAATTCCCCTTAAATAAATTAGTTAGATTATCATTTTATTATACTCTTAGTGAGTTACCCTGGTGCCCCTTTGTGTGTCGGACCCCCACTAAGAGCCACTCCCCTACTAACAACTAGGAACCCAAATAAATCAAGCACAAAGCCACTTGCACAATCACAAAACTCAAATCAAAGTCACATGGTGAGGCATAATTCCTTCCCACTCATAGATACCAAAGTACCAAACACAATGATAATCTCACTGTGCAAGACTAACGGCCATCTTAAAACAATATAGCTTCCAAATATCAAAATGGTTCAAATTTTCCAATAAGGGAACATTTCACCCTAGCCTCTGGAAGATACCCTAATGTTCACTTACACTAAGATCTTACAATACCCAAAACAATCCCAAACAATTCTTCATTCACGATCCTTCAAAACTTACACAAATCACTCAATGAGTACATAAAAGACCAAAGACGCCAACATTCCACTTTTCATGAAATACAAAATCCTTGTTAAATCTAGATTCATTACATGTTTCTTAATACATAATGTTCTTCTAGTTATTAATTAATTTACAATCATATAAGGTAACAATACCACAAGCATAAGGACATCACATATATGAACTTATATTTTTTTTTATATTTATTTATTTTTACTTAAATATTTACTCACAAAATGTTCATAATGTCCAATTGCATAAAAGCATAGGCAAAGTACATATATCTATTGGACTCCATAAACAATTTAATCAACCAAACCTTCTTTCTTTATATCTTAGGTTATTCAATTCTAGACAATTATTTTTCTATAATAACCAAAAATAGATTTTACATACTTAATTTACCCTAAAAGTAATTTATCCTAAAAATAATTTAAAAGATTTATAAGCTTAAAAAGAATCATATACAATTATTTATACTATTCCTACCTACTTAGGATATTATTTACTTTTCCCTAGACATTTATTTACAAATAGAAGGATAATTTAAGGGGACCTATTCATACTAAATTTGGTTTTAAAGATTCCTTAAAAAAAAATAAAGGAGAATATTCTCCCTTTACTTTATTTAAGGGATAGCTTAAATTAAAGACTACCACGTAGACTTCTCTTTCTTTCCTTAGACTTAAGGAGTTTAATATAGTTTACTTTATCTTAAAGATTGCACTTGACAGTGAAGCATGGTAAGACTAAGAATAACCTCACATGTGCGTAAGACTATTTCAGATTTCAAACATATAATGTGAAGACTACATATTAAGCACACTACGCACTACATACAGACCTAATAATACTATCAACCGGGCACGCATGGGACATTCGCTTATATTAACTGAAAAGCACAGAAAGAAGGGCGGCAGTTTATAAAAAAATTAAAAAAAAATCAGAGATAAGGATTAAGTTATTAGTGTTTCATGGCGCGAACAAAACGGAAGATACAAGAAGTGAACTTCGCCTTCTCAAGAACTCTCAATGTTAAATAATGTTAAGGAAACTTCCCTAGATTCAAGGATTTGAAGTCGATCAACATGCAGTCCATTTATCTATTTCCACAGTCGATCTGCTACAAAGGGAGAGTCTGAAAGATAGAGAGCTACGCCAGTGATTCAGGAAAACTTTGGCTTACAAGGTTTATCCAAACATACGCCTATAGTCACATAAGCCAGTGCAGAAGATCATGGGACTAGTAGCCATACAATGAATTCGTCCCAACTATTTTGGTTAATGAATAGATGGGTGCATTAAAATAAAGCCTACACTAACATAGTCCACCGAGGTTGCTTAACAAGATTATCAAGTAAATTTATTTATCAAATGAATCCCCATCTAGAACAATAAGGGAAGGAAAACGATAAGGCCAAGGTCTCGACAAACATGATATGCATCATCAGAGCATTTTGAGAATGATGGTGGGTAAGACCTAAGCAAGGAACAGGCACATAAAGCATAGTCAAGTAGGCTAAATAAATACATACTCTATTCATAACTAAAGGAAATTACTCTCTCTCAGGCATTGATAAGGAAGGAAGAATAGGAACAGAGGACAGGTAGCAGCCTAAACATGGTAGGTGACTGAGTATAGTGGCAGTGCATACCCATGGGGTTGCCTCTAAAGGATAAGCATGGCACAATCTTTAAAAGAAAGACATTGAATGGAATATAATCTTGAACTGGTATAATCTAACTTATGCAGTTGCATCGACAGGAGATGAATTTATATCAAATACAACTTACAGGCATGGAAAATAAAAGAGGTACATACTTTGCAGACATTTCAGGAGAAAATGGTTGAGAGGTAATACATGCAAAATGATAAAATAAGACACATACAGTTGATAAAAGTAAACCAAAGCCATAATATTCAGACATTCCACTAATTTACCATTTTTGTTTCAAAATAAAATAGGGTTTTAACAGAGGTAAAAAAAAACAATGGAACCTAAAATATTTCAGTCGATTACACTGAGTTAATGCCAGAGCTGGGTTTTCCAACAATCTCTATCAACAGCCTCAACAATTTCTTTATCCAAAAACCCCCAACTCCAAAGCCTCTGAAACCTTCTTACTCCCTACAGCCTCTGTACAAAAAAATAAATAATAATGCCATTCCCCATATTTTTAAGGCTTTTTGAACCCATTTTCCAGAAAACTCCCCCTCCCGAAATGCCCCTAAAAAAAAAAAGGCCTTTACTTTTCAAAAATCTCAAACTAAAGAAGAAGATTCCCTGCTTTAATTTTATTCTTAGCCAGTAAATTTAATTTTGCAGCTGCATGCATTGGGTGCCTTCCATGCCTCCTTTTTAGGATAAAACTGACTTAATTATTGACACATTAATTTCTTTCTATTTGTTGTTGTCTATTAATTGCAACTTCCAATTTTATATTTTATTTTATATTTTATCATTTTAATATATCCTTTAACGTTGAATTGTAAATACTTGTCATTTAAAATCATCTTTTAATAATCTATTTTTCTTACTTCCACTTCGTATTAAATTTTCATATTATAATAATATTAGTTGTAAAAGTATTTATCTCAATATTTCTTTTAAATCATAAAATTTAATTTATTAGAATCAAGTGAATATTTATTAATAACGTACTTAATTAAATATTCAATTACATACATACTTTATTTAATTATACCAAGGTCTTAAGTTTCATTATTTTCAATCATAATGAGATAATCAAACGAACCACAATCATAAGCATAACTCCAAGAGACTTACTATCAAATATTACCAATTCAAACAGCGGAACAGAATACAAAGTGACATCAACAAGGGCAGACCAATTTGCACCCAAAAGTCAGTATGAGGCGTGGAGGGGCATTACACACCCAAGGGTGAATGGGTCCTCCTTAAGTGCTAGAACCCAATTTTAAATATTTTTCTGGAGGCCTATTAATGATTCAAATTCAAGTTTCAAATGTCTGCTTGTGGAATATATTTTTTGGGAAATTAGATAAACACCTATAAATACATAGTTATTTTATCAATTCAAATCTAAGAAAGGAACAAGCAAGAGGTGAATTTTACAAAAGGAAAAATTATTGTCAAGAGCATTGAGAGTAGATTTATTAGTCATCTATAGTAGCAATCAAGATCATATCATCATATCAAATTTCATATGTGTTCATGTCATGTTTTGGACCTAACATTATGATTTAGGTTTCAAGCATTCAAGCATCAAATCAAATATCAAATCAAGCATCTAGTCAATCCAATTCATGCAAGATCCATACCTTAGAGAGATGTGTTAGAATTTAGTCCTCGAAGGGAATCCATTAAGGGTTTGGTGAGTTGTGAAATAGATTTGTTCATTCATCAATTCCTTCCATTTATCATTATTTCATTATAATCAATGTTTAATTACCAACATGGGGTTGGACTAAAGCAAACCCTCATTCACCAAAAGCAAAAAAAATTACCTCTATTTGTATGTGTATATTTATAGGTGAAGAAAGATTGAGGATTGATCAAAAGAGAAATTTTACAAAGTTGTCAAAGTCAAGTCAACATTGTTGTCAAGCCACAAAAACTCAGATTCAAAATTTATTTCAAGCTTTCCGATAGTGGAACCTGGAGAAATCAAAAGCTAAGATTTGAGATCAAAGGATTGTAAAATCATATTTTGGACCCATGTACACAAACCCATTCACCCTAGGGTGACTATATCCTTCAATAGTGTTTAGAAACCACTTTTGGTGCTTGGTACATACCATTCTACCCTTCTTAGATTTTCTTGAAAGTTACTTTTTTTGTTTTTTCTATCATAAAATTATGCATTTTAAGTATTAGGTCTCATAATTGAGTTTATTAAGGCATTTGATTTTTGTCTCCCAAAATAGCTAATCAATCATTTTTTTCATTTTATGTCATAAGAAATCAATAGATCCTCCTAATAGGGTTGACTCACCTCAAGGTTGAATGTCAATCCTATCATTGGGAGATCTCTTTTTCTAATGAAACTAAGGAAAGAGTGAGTGTCCTAGACCATTTTCCATCATTTCATTTTGTTGTCCACTCTCATCCCATTTTTCTTTGTTTCATTTTAGTGAACTCAACATTATTACACTATAATATTTTTGAAATTGGTAGGCCTTCAAACACTAGATCTAGGATTTGCATTAGTTTGCATTGCATCTCATTTAAGGTTTCAAAATTATATTAGTTTTCATTTCTTTTAGGGTTTTAAAATTGAATTTTTCATTGTTTAAAATCTCAAAGATCCAAAAATATTGCATACATATTGCATTCATTTTACATAATATTCTACATCTTAGTTCTTTTCAATCATTTGCATAAGAAAATTTTTAACAAAATTGTATCTAAAAAGTTGTCATTTTTTTTGTTGCTTGTCATCAAATTGCACTTGCATTTCATCATAAATTTCTAGTAATCTATAATTGAAAGTGTTTTTCTACAACCTAAAATAGAAACCTTAAATATCAACTCAAAAACTCAAACTTTAATTTTTTCAACACCTATGCAAGGACCCATTCGCCCTAGGGTGAATTTATCCTTATATAGGACATTTTCCAAATTTTTGGGCATAAATATCTTTGTTTGATTTATATATTTCTATTATTAGATCTCAATTTTAGTTTCTAAAATCATAGTTTTCTGAAATTGTTTGCATTCAAGTCAATTGGTCAAAACAAGTGCATTATTTAAAATTACAAATTTTCATTCAAAAGATATCATTTTTCGGGTTTTTTCTCTCTAAAATATAAAATCCTTGTATGTCATATCTGAAAATTGTAACATCTTTTACATACTTGCATTTTTCTTCATATTTTTCGATGTTTGCTACACTTGTTTAGTGCCTTTTGTCCATTTTGGGAACACTTTAGGCTTGGTTAAACTTGTATGAGGATTAGAACTTGTTCTCCTATTGCTAATACTTCAATGAGATGTAGTTTGAGACTCATGGCATCTTGTGCTAGTACATTCACTATGGATGTTAGGTTTTCCAACTCTTTCACTCATAGTGTTGACACTAGTCAACACATGCTGGAATTCATACCTAAAATAACATATCCTATGACTTCCAATCCTAATGATGTTGAAACCATTGTTGCTCATGTCCCTCAAGATAATTTACACAAAATGGATGCAGCCTTAGAAAAAATTCAAAACTTTGTGAGTGCTGAATATATTGTTGGTACTGCGGTTCCTATAATAGATAACATGAAGAGAATGCTTTATAATGAAATAAAAATAAAAATTGTGTGTAGCTTAGCTCATATTATTGACAATCATGTTCCTACAATGGATAGTTGTGCTCAAAATATGGGATACACTCAAATTCAAGGTGGAAATCAAATTCATTCTCCTACAACTATGGCCTCTATTCCTACATACACTCATCCAAATGTTACTACAACAAGAAAACCAACTAGCAGCATCAATCCAACTTTGGTTATGTCCACTAGGAATACTTTTATCTTTATGAATTCAAATATCATCTCCTTACCCATCACCCCTCACAAAATTGCAATTCACTTATCCTCCCAACAAATATACACCTCCACCTTATTCACCTCCATTTCAAAACACAACCAAAGATTCAATCCTCAACCAAATTTTTCAAAATGTTGAACATCCTTTCAACAAAAAATTTCTACATTGTTCAATGAAAATCAAAATGGCCAACCTTCATAATATGCCAAATGAAACACATTATCATTGGAGATATTGAGAGCACAAATGCCACACAAAATAGAGAATCCTATATTTGAAAAATATGGCAGTAAAGCAAATCCTAGCCACCATGTATCAACATATACAACCTTATGTAGTGACTTCATTTTTGAAGAAAAACTCTTGGCTAAGATTATTCCTAGATCCTTGAAAGACACAATCTTGGAATGGTTTTGCTCTTTACCGAATAATTCAATTCATTCATTTAATGAAATTTTTGATGCCTTCCTCAATCATTTCCAAGTGCACATTGGTCCCAAGATGGCCTTACCTAATCTAATGCAATGTAAACAAAACATAGATGAAATGTTCATTGAGCATGTTATCAATTGCTTTACTCAAAAATCAACATTAAGATTCCTGATGTTGATCTTCACAAATGTTCATTGAAAACTTGCAAACCAATATTCAAGATGAGCTTGCGATGATGAAATTTCTCTCCTTCACCCACTTGTGCATGATTCTCTGTGACTATCAGAATTTTATTAGTCATCATGAAGCAAAAGCTTCCTCCCACCATCTTGAAAAATTCAAGTTCATGCCTCATAATAGCTTCCAACCATTCAAGAAAAAAAAAGGGCTTTATACAAATAAATCTACCTCAAAAAAATCAACATGTTGAGTCTCAAGTGGCTATTATGAAAACAACAAATCCATATTAATTCGAGGAAAAATTAGACAATTCACCTTATTACCTGATACCCCTCATTCTATCATGTTGCAACTCTTGGGTAAGAACCTAAATACTTTACATCCCATTAGAACCACTGATCCTACTAATCCTTTACCTCCAAACTATAATTCAAATGATTTTTTCCATTATCACCGAAAAAATGGACACAATACTGAATGATGTATGAATCTTAAAAATATTATGCAAGACCTCATTGATTCTAATTACATCCATATTGGTGGTGCTAATGATGAAGGAAATAAGTTTTTTGCTCCACCCAACTAGAATTTTCAAATCTTTACCAATCCAATGCCAAATCATAACATCAAATTTGTAAAAAGCTAGTGACACCAAGAATGATGTGATGAATGTTGACAACATACAAGACATGACTAATAAAAACATAAGTGATTATGGGGATGATATACAAACTATGATCAACCTCATTGACGTTCAACCCAATAAGGTCCAAACCAACTTGTCTCTTGACATTGCTTTCTCACAAAATGACATAATTAAAAATGCACTCAGTGGTCCTCTTTACATAGCTGAAAGAATCAATGACAAGCCTACTAATGGTATATTAATTGATCCCGCTTGTGTAAAGAATGTTATTACTTAAGGAATTATTTTTTGTGCAAGAAATTTATCACTTGATTCTTATGAACAATCAAAAGAATGGATCAAAACACATAATGGTTTTTCTTTCCCTACAATAGGTTCGATCACTCTCCCATTAAAGGTTGGACCAAAACAATTAGATGTCTCATTCTCCATCATCCTATCATTATACCAATTGCATGTGAAGCTAGGCTATCCATGGCTATGCTCCATGGATGTTTCCCCCTTGATAGTGCACACATGCTTAAAATTTTCATTTTGAAATGACATCTTCAATGTGCATCATAGCGGCTTTAATCCTTTGTCTTCTCATAGAAATTTCTCATTGGATTTATTTTGACCAGAACCCATGGAACCTATTAAGCCTTGTGAGGAATTATTTTTCAAATCTTACCAAAATTTCAAGGAAAAAAGTATCAAAAAATTATCTCTTAACAGAATGCCTCAACCCATGATTGAACCTCCTATCATTGATGAAACTATGATTGAACCAAAAACTCTTCCAAGTAACCAATAAAAATCCACCATGCTTCCCCCACCTATTTCCTACAAGAGACCAAGAGATAACCATACAATTCCTATGTTTCCTCCTAAGATCAAACAAGTTTATAGACCTAAACAGAAAGTGATTGACAAACCTTCCATGGTTCCTTTCATTCCTCCCTTGTAGGAAGAAAATAAATCAATATTTGATAAACCTACTCCTACACAATCACAACTTGACAAACCATGCAAGAAGAAACCAAAATGCTAAAGAGCATAGGCATAGACATCATTCTATTGCTCATAAGCTAGAAGAATAGAACAAATAGAAAAAACAAGATCAATATCTAACTCAAAAAAAGTATGATGATTCTCCACCTTCACCACAACAATAACATGAAACCTCTATGGACATTGTCATTAGACCTTTTTGTTGTGATTAACTTGGATGATGCTAATGAGATTGTTAATATTGATGAGGAAGTGCATAATGGGCTGAAATTATTATTTTCCTCTTCCATGAGCTTAGATGATCATGATCATGATGATCCTCCTAAAAGGATTACATCATCATGTGTTAAGCCCAGTGATTGTCCTAGTACACCACTCATCATTGTCCATTTGACTATTTATCCACCTTCTGCATATATGATGAACAAGATTGGGATGCAGACAACTTGCTTTAGGTTGGCTCAGATGTGTCATACTAGTTTTCTTCTTTCATGCTCTTTGTGTGATGACATTTGTGTAATGTGATCCCTCATACTGTGTTTCTTGGCATGTCTTTATGTGTGTGATCCTACTTTGGACTACCCTTGTCACTCTATTGGTGCAAGGATACAAAATAAGTGAATTTGTGGCAACATTCTTCTATTTGTATCTATATTCTTCTATCTATCATAACCATTGTCTTTTCATTTGTCTTGTGTTTTCCTTTTAGGGATGACACAAGGCATTGAGACATTTAGATCTCTTCCATGTTGACCCAAAAGTCTTTTCTTTGTTTTTGTTCTCTATGTGTCGTTCCTCCTTTATGTTTTTTATTCTATGAATATTTGGGGAATGATGTTGGTTCCAAGCTCTATTATGTCACTATACCAAAGACATATGCTAACTCTAGATTTTTGGATCCCTTATGTGTTATCTTAGGATTACATATGGGGGAAACCTCCTTTCCATGATGTAGCTCTACTTGGAAACATATGTTTGGCATAGGGATTTCCAAATAAGCTCTCATGTATTCACCTTTATCATTCTCTACTTTAACGTAATTGCTCACAACATGGTCTTTAGAAATTTCTTTAAAGTGGGGGGCATTCAAAACCAAACTTTTTTTTCTTGCATGACCTTGTTCAAAGTGTGGTCTTCTTATTTCAGGTGACGTGTCTTCTTGGTAGTGACATTGGGTTTTATTTCCTCCAATATTGTGACCTTTCAAGTGGCATATGACATTCCATTAGTGGTAATGCTATGGATTGCATTCCCTAAGGTGTGGATCTTTTATCCCTTGACTAGTCCTCTCTTATTGGTGATGTCAAGTGTGATGTTCCCTAAGGTGAGACCTTTCATGTACTAAGCAAAACCCCTTTGACTATCCTAAAACCAAATTCTTGGCCATTAAGCATAAAAAAAAATTATTTTTTGTGCCTTTATATCATGAGTGTCTAGCATAATGCAGCTTGCTAGCTTTGTATAAGCATTTGACCATTTAGTGTGGAACCTTATCAAAGTTATCAAGGAGAATATCTTTTGGTATGGTTGACATATGGGAGCCTATTTAACTAGCATGACTTGCCCATCTACCACCTTTTTGTGGGTTCAACACCTTGTTGACCTAGTGTGTGTTTCTCACCTTTAAATCCTTGGGGGCTCACCTAGTGTATATAGGATTGCACTAGCCCTTGTGAGTGTATTTTTCATGACCACATAACATAACACAACTTGCTTCCAGTGGTGCCATGTGAGTGTGTTTGATGGATGTGGCATAATATGACTTGCTAGTCCATCCCTTTTGCATTAATTTTGACATTGTATGATGTATCTTGTGTCACTACTACATGCATGTGTCTCTTTGTACCTTTGTTGGTTTTCCATGGGATCTTAGATCTTGGGGGATTGATCATCCTCCTTAATCCGTGTCATCTTATCTTTCCAACAATTGCACAATTAGCCCTCTCTTGACTTATTTGTCTGCTTTAGTGTGAGTTTGAGTGTGGGTTCATGATCTCACTACAGTGGGGGCTAAATGTAGCATAGAAAATTGGATACCTTTACAATTTCAAACTATGTTTGGGTCCCTTAATTAATTAGAATTAATTAAGCTTCTAATTGACCAAATTATGTATTCCAAAGCCTTATTATTCTCCTTTTATGAAAGGGAAACCTATATTAAATGATTACAAACATTAATTAAAACATCTTAGAAATTGTGTCTCCTATATTTAGACCTCGGGACCCATTCACCAAGGATGAATCGGTCCTCCTTAAGTGCCAAGACCTAATTTTTAATATGTTTTTGGAAGCCTTTTAATGATTCAAATTAAAGTTTCAAATGTTGGCTTGTGGAATCTAATTTTTGAGAAATTAGATAAACACCTATAAATATAGTTATTTTATCAATTCAAGTCTAAGAAAGGAGAAAGCAAGAGGTGAACTTCACAAGAGAAAAAATAATTGTCAAGAGTATTGAAGAGAAGATTTATCAGTCATCTATAGTAGAAATCAAGATCATATCACCATGCCAAAGTTCATGCAGTGTGTTCATGTCATATTTTGGAGCTAACATTGTGATGTAGGTTTCAAGCATTCAAACATCAAACCAAGTATCAAATTAAGCATCTAAGAAAGAAATTTGATGAAATATTCAAACCTTAGAGAGATGTGTTAGACTCCAACCCTCTAAGGGAAGCCATTAAGGGTTTGGTGAGTTGTGATATAGCTTTGTTCATTCATCAATTTCTTCATTTATCATTAGTTCATTATAATCAATGTTTAATTACCAACATGGAGTTTGACTAAGGTAAACCCCCATTCACCAAAAATAATTCTTTTTCCCTCTCTTTGTATGTACAAGTTTACAGGTGAAGAAGGATTGAAGATTGATCAAAAGAGAAAATTTGCAAAGTTGTCAAACTTGTCAACAATGTTGTCATGCCACAAAAAATTAGATTTAGAATTTATATCTGGCTTTCTGATAGTGGAACCTAGGGAAATTAGAAGCTAAGATCCAGGATTAAAAGATTCTAAAAGTAGATTTTGGACCCCTGTATATAGAGACCCATTCACCCTAGGACAAACTTGTCCTTCAACAGTGTTTAGAACCCACTTTTGGTACCTAGTACATACTATTCCACCCTTCTTAGATTTGTTTGAAAATTACTGTTTATGTTTATACTATCATAAAATTATGCATTCCAAGTATTAGGTCTCACAATTGAGTTTATTAAGGCATTTAATTTGTCTCCCAAAACAAATAATCAGTCATTTTTTTCATTTTTTTGTCTTAAGAAAACAACAGATCTTCCTAATAGGGTTGACTCACCTCAAGGTTGAAAGTCAGTCCTATCCTTGGGAGGTCTCTTTTTCTAATGAAATTAGGGAAAGAGTGAGTTCCCTAGAACACTTTCCATCATTTCATTTTTGTATCCACACTCATCCCATTTTTTTATGTTTCAATCTCTCAACACCACCCTACCTCAAACACTTGTCTACCATATAATCCATCTATTATTTAGCAATAAAGTATACACGAGTTACAATGAATACCTTTGAAGCATGAAGCCTCTCCATGTATCTCTTGTGTCCAAGCATGGATCCACACATCCAATGCCATGCTTCACATATGCACTCCTAATAAAGAATCAATAATGATATCCCACTCACCTAGCCAACCTTAACCACTAAATATGTGCTTTCTTTTATAGACACAAGCTCACAAAAATACAACTAAGTGGTAAGATAAAACCATGTGCCATAAAAAAATTTGAAGAAAAAACCACAAACCCCTTCTTTAATATTGGGTACTAAGTTTTCAGTTTTTAAATATTTTCCCAATATTAAATTACTATCATATGTCTCCCACACATTAAATAATAATACAATGTTAAAATACAACATAAAGTGGTTCCAAAATAATTACTTAGTGTGATTAACCATACCAACTAGGTGCATCAAAACTAAATAATTATTTAATTACAACATTATAATAATCAAATTATGCAATGGTGTACAACACCACATCCCAACAATAATTGGCTTGCATGCACACACTTTGCTCCTTTCCATGTGATAGTTGTAGAATCATAACATACCCACTATTACATATATTACACTTTATGTAAATATTTTTTCCATATTGCAAGGAGAATCATATCATCATTTATGTTGGCTCATCCTTGCCCTATATTTCAGGGGGCAAGGGGTTTGATAGCCTATCCTAGTGTGACACTTTTCATTTCCCCTTTGGCTAGTTATCTGCCTTTCGTATATAATGAACAAGATTGGGATGTAGATGACCTACTATAGGTTGGATCGCATGTGACATACTTTCTTTCTTTTCTTTCTATGTTCTTTATGATTGCATGTATGTAATGTGATCCCCTGTATCGTGCGGCTTGGAATTTCTTTATGTTTGTGAGTTTCCTTTGGATGACCCCTGCTACTCAATTGGTGCAAGGATATAAGGGAAGTGAACCTGTCGTGACATTCTTCTATTTGTATCTACATTCTTCTAGATTTTTCGTAAAAAATATCTTTTATTTTGTCTTGTGTTTTCCTTTTGGGGATGGTGCAAGGCGTCGAGACATCCAAGTATCTTCCATGTTGACCCAAAATCTTTTCTCTTTTTCTCTCTCTATGTGTCATTCCTCCTTTGTGTTCACTGTTCCATGAAGTATTTGGGGAATGATGATGCTTCTAAGGTCTATTATATCACTGTAGCAAAGACATGCACTAACTATGAATTTGTGGATCCCTTATGTGTTAAATTTTTGGATTGCATGTGGCAGAAACCTTCTTTTTTATGACACAAATTTCTTTGGAAACATATCATTGGCATAGGGATTTCCAAATAAGCTCTCATGGCCCTTTTTATCAATTGGAATTTATTATTTTTACTTTAGAGTAATTGCTCATAGTATGGCATTTATCAATTCCTTTAAAGTGGGGGCATACATTAACATTGTTTCATTTTGGCATTGACATTTTGGTATTTTGGACACTTTTGTTCATAGAAGTTCGACTTTGTGTAGCATTGGCGTAACACATTGACCATTTTGTGGCACCTTATCAAAGTTATTAGGGAGTATAAATTTTGGTATGATTAACGTATGGGAACACATCTGTAGAATTGGTGTGTCTATCCCATCTACCACCCCTTTTATGGGTACAAAATTTGTAAACCTAGTGTGCATTTCTCATTTTTCCTTTAGGGCTCACCTAGTGTATACTAGACTGCACTAGCCCTTGTGAGCATATTTTATGGATGTGGCATAACATAATTTGCTAGTCCATCCTTTTTCCTTTTTCTTTTTCCATTGTCTTTGACATTGTATGCTCGTGTATCTTGTCTTGCTACATGTATCTTACACATCTAGTGTGTCCCTTTGTCCTTGTGTTTATTTACCATGGGATCTTCGATCCTTAGGGCTTGATCATTCTCCTTGATCTTTTCTATCCTATATTTCAAACATTTGTACACTTGGACCCATCTTGATGTATAATTATCTACTTTAGTGTGAGTCTAAGCATAAGTTCATACTCTCATTAAAGTGGGGGCTAAATGTAGTGTAGGAATTTGTATACCTTTGCAATTTCACACTAAGTTTGGGTTCCTTAATAATTTTCCAAATTATACATTCCAAAGCCTTAATTTTCTCATTTTTCAAAAGGGAAACTAACATTTAATTAATGCAATCAATAATTAAAACACATTAGAGCATGTGTGCATCCTAGAATCACAGGCTAAGACCCATTCACCCAAGGATGAATGGGTCCCCTCTAAGTCATTAGACCCATTTTTAGATATGTTTTTGGTGACATTTTATTGATTCAAATTCAATTTGCAATTATCAGCTTTTAGAATCTAATTTTTTGGAAATTAGACAAACACCTATAAATACATAGTCTTTTTATCAACTTAAATCTAACACACTTAATGAGAAAATTTCATGAGAAAATATTGTTGTCAAGCGCATAATCAAGCTTTCAAGAGTATATTTATCAGTTATTTGTTGTAGTAGTCAAGATCCTAACAACATGTTCAAGATTATGTTTGTCCATTCCATCTTGTGAAGGCCAATATGCATTGTTGATCCTAAAGCATCCAAGAATTTTCAAATGTTCAAATCTATCAAGAAAAGAAAGATTAGATTTCTTGGAGAGATGTGTTTTTCTCTAGTCCTCTAAGGGAAGCCATTGAAGGTTTGGTGAGTTGTAGCAAGTAAGTGTTCATTCATCATTTCCTTCTGCATTGTCATTATCTTTCTATCAAAGTTTAATTACCAAACTTTGGGTTTGACTAAGGAAAATCCCCATTCAAACAATTTTTTTCTCTTTATGTATGTGCAAATTACTAGTTGAAGAAGGATTGAAGACCTTCAGATTTTTTTTTTTATTGTTTCATAAGTTGTCATCATTGTTGTCAAGCCACAAAAACTAGGTTGCAGACTTTATTTTTGACTTTCTGACAATGGAACCTATGCAAAATAGAAGCTAAAATACATTATTGAATGACTACCAAAAAAATTTTTAGGAGCCCTAACCAGGACCCATTCACCCTAGGGAAAAATAGTCATTCAATATGTCTTAAAACTGATTTTCAGTGATAGGTGCATGTGTCCAAAACCTTCTTAGATCTTCCTAAAAACTATGAATTTAGTTTTTGTACTTTTAGGAATTTTCATTTAGGTACTAGGTCTTATAATTCATTTGTTTTGAGCATTGAAAATCATTTTAATTTGGTTTTAGATCTTACCTATTATCCTAAGGACTAAGATCCATGTTCGATTGACTCACCATTTAGGTTCAAAGTCAATCTAATACCCCCTTATTATTTAAGGATCTCTTTCCCATACATTTCAAAACCTAATTTATTTTTAATTTTTAGTATGAATAAGGTGTTTTACATAACTAGTTAACCTAGTAGGTCCAATTCACATGTGAATTTTACTTACATCCTAAGAATATTTCTAGAAGTCTTAGTTGGCATGTAATCTTATCTTATCTCATGTCATTTAATTCTTGTGTCCTAGGCCATTTAATATTAGTTGTCTCATGTCATAGGATCAAGACACTTCATGATCTTTTCTATTCCCACCTCTCAACCAAAAAGATCTCATTTGTACATTATAATTGTATTGCATTGATGATATTTGATCTAATATTAATTTTCATCCATTATTGAAAATTTATGCTCTTTCTTTTCTCTCTTATAGAAGGATATATTGGTTGTAGGTGATCCTAGAACATTGATTCCTTGAGAGATTTTAATATTAATTAAGGCATATCATGTTAGCCATTATCAATATAATGAGTGGATATATAATTTATCATAAAAAGATATTATAGATCTTCTCATGGTAGGATTAAGGGGTTCTTGTTGCTCTTCTTCTTCTACATGCTCATCCTAAATATCATCTGAACTCTTTGAACCCTCTTCTTCTTCTCCATCCCTGAATCCAATTGGGTCTCGAGGACTATAATCCTCCATCTAGGTTTGTCAAGTTGATTCCATTTCAGATCCTCAACCTGAGCTTTGATACCCAAAATTCTACATAAAATTGTAGATGGAGGGGGATACGCAAAAAAATGGGAGGTTCTAGCAAACCCCCCTTTGCTATCTAAGGGGGGTTTGCTAGAACAACCTAAAAAAAATTAAAGGAAAAAAAAGAAAAACCATTTGTTATTCAAAAAATGGCTGACATGGGGTAAGAAAATCCCCCTCTTCTAGAAAACCCCCCCTCTAGTGAACCCCCCAATTTTTTTTGGAGCGCCCAAGCAATTTTTGTTCATCAATGCAATTGTAACCCACTTATGTGAGATCACCCTTATGTAATGAAGATATTTTTAGTTTATTGTTATGATCAGTAGATTTGAGAGGTTCGAATTGAGCTTATTTTATGGATATCGTAACTTGAGAAAGGACCACTCAAGGTAAATATTCCCCACTTTAATTTCTACATATTAATTTATGTTGTTATAGTAGTTATTTCCATTATTGCATTTATCTTAATCAAATTCTTCATGTTGTGAATGCAAATAAAATCATGAGTAAGATCTTGTCTTATGTTTCGTGTTTTGTTTTCCTCAATGCATTATTATCAAAAGTGGTTTAGTTAATAGTATTAGTTAGTTACATAGTTTAGTTTTACTAATGAACTAGTCACAATCTTAAGTTGCAAGTACTCATAAGGTATGTGCAGGATCATGATGGGCCAAAAAGTGGCAATATGATGGATATGTGGCTAGCGACTTTTTTTTTACCAAAAATTGATGAAACAAAAAGGGTTTTTAAAGGATATTCTTAGCTTTCCACCAATATAAATTATTCTTTACTTTGAATTTATTAATTAATTATTATTCATTTTCTATTCAAATTATGACTAAAGTCCCGATTGATAGACTGATTGAAAACATCTATAGCTTTCAAACGATATCACATTTTTTAAATCCAACACATGCGTCACATCTATGCTTTGCATACTATAGTATTAAAAAAAGAAAAATTGAATTTCATGAAGTTTTGATCAAGTTAAGGTGGTCGACATACGAGTTTTTTATATTTTTTAAAAGTTGTAATAAAAAATTCATAATTAATTATTTTCTTGGAAAAAAATTACAAAAATTATATGCATCACATCGGGACATGAGTCCTCTACTTATATCTAAAATATTATAAAAAAATATTATCATTTTATTGTGGTTAGGGTGGTCATGCACACCTACTTCTTATTTTTTTCCCTAAAATTTCAAGTTACTGCATTGAAATCTCAAAATTTCTCCAAATAGATTTAAAAAAAACCTAGTAGTTTAGAAACTACATTCAATTTGCTATATATTCTATTCTTACATATTTTTGAAATAATATAGATAACTTATTCAAATTTTTATGTCAAGTTGCCTAACACTGTTTTTTCTGATTTTTTTGCCACTTAAGGGCCTATTTTTTCCATGATGATCCTGCACATACCCCATAGCAATAGTTATATATTTAATTATTTTCATTGTTATGCAATTTATGTTTTTGCATATGTGTGAACACCTATACTAAGATGATATAGGCACTATAGAACTTCTAGATGCGCATATAGTTCTAGAATCATCACAAGCTTATGTTAGCCTTGGTTGATGATTAAATGAAGTCTTTACTAAAGGTGTCTCTCTCTTAACAAAACCATTAGCTCTAATACCAAATGTTAGAAATCAAGGTATAACTTGTAGAAATATGAAATTTTTAAAGTGGTTGTGATATGGGGGATAATTTTCACTAAAAATTGAAGTGTCCCCAATGCTCTAGAATTTAGCACCGTCAGAAAGAGCTCAAAATCTTGATTCTGACACAGCTTGAATGGAGTCAAAAGGAGCTCGTATGCTCCAGCTACGACCGGTTAAAGTTCAGTCAAACTAGTACCTGAGGCCACCAAAAAGGTGAAAAAAATGGTCATCTCATAATTTTTCAAAAATGGCATCAAATCAAAGAGCTCCATGACACGAACCCAATGATGTTCATTTCATCGAAATCCAAGTTCATACACTCAAGATATCATAGGTCAAATTTATCGTTGACAAGGGTGGACCAAGTGGTATGACTAATGACATTAGCAAGATATCAACATGTTGACGTGGTAGGTCATACAGTACAGATGTTGAGTTGGCCCAATCAGAAAGTGACACATGACATATGTATGTCTAGTCAGCCAACATAGGTGGAAGTCTAGTCAACAAGTATAGGCATCAGTGTGGTCGTGACGTGTCTCCAATGGTGAATGATGAAGCGAAATGTGGACCAATCGACAGGTGCCACATGTTACCCCATCAAGGCACTCCTATGGCCATTGAATGGTCTAACAAAAATTTCTATCGGTTGGGGTCAAACCCCCCACCTATCAGTTACCACTGGCCGCCTTAACCACTAAGCCACACGGTATGCCTTAATATATATTGTGGTAGGTTCCTTTTGTCCACTAACTAAGTTTATATAGCTTTTAAAAATGAACTGGCAGGGGGTTGAACTCACAATCACTCCACCCCAAAAATTGTTAGCGACTACTATGCTGTTGTGTGACATGTAACTATATATAGAGACCGATTCATTTTGTTGAGTGATGTGGACCGAGGCTTTAACTAAATGAATATACATTGGAAAAAATCAACCCCCTTAAGCAAATAAAAACAAAACACAAAATACTAAAAGGGGGTTGAGGACGAGCATAAAAGGGGTTAAGAGGTTAATTATTTGTTTTATTTGTTAAGCCTTATTAAGGCATATTTTATGTATAAAAGGAGTGTAGGATCTTTGGGAGAATTAGGTGATGTGAAGGAGAGAACACTTTGAAGATGTTGGATCCATTCTTGTACAACGAAGGAATGTTATGCCATTGTGTTGGAAGGGAATGTTCTTGTAACAACCTACCGAATCTATAGTTTATAAAAGTTAACTATCAACTACCTTAAGCTGATTTGTAACTAATTTGATTTCAAGAGAACTAGGGTTTTCCATTTGTTTCCAACTAATTTCAAGATGCAACTAAATTTTCCAAGATTCAATTTCACTTGAAAAGGAACTTCTAACAATTTCACAAATATCCATAATGGAATAACTGTCATTCTAGGGTTTACTTTTAAAACACAACATTACTTTATTTTTCAATAACTAACTTCTAGAATTCAACTATTCAACAGAAAGAAAACCATTGGTTAATCTAAAACAAAATTTGCAAATTATTCAATTAACATATATCTTAAATGAATAACTAACTCTGCATAAAAGAGAATAATCAGAACATTTACTTGGAGATAGTATTAAGAATAATTTTTATATTTGTCACCATCTTCAAACTATATTTTCTTGAATTGATTTATCAGTGAAGAAAAGGAATTATCATCAGGGGCTTTACCACCCAACCAAGACCTTCTGTTCTTCCCATGTCCTTCGACTGAAGTACCCGACCCTTCTCGATGTCAATTAACAAGGATCAATTGTTATTATTTCTTTGAGCCTAGTGTCTATGAACCTATACTACTGGACGATCCCTCCTAACTAGAAGGACCATTTTGACTAGAGTATATCTAGAACATGAAAGCTAACTTTTCCTAACTGGCATCTACCTTGGCCAACGATTTTCTTTAAAATACTTTTGGCATCATTGTGCCAGTTACTCTAGCACTACTATGCTGATGCCTCTGGCACTACTATGCTGACATCTCTGGTACTACCATGCTGTCAACATACACCCTTGCTCGAAACAACTGCTTCTAGATTAGGTTTCTTAATTCATGTATCATTATTGATGTAGCAAATTGCTCTTAGGTTCATGGCCTTACAATTTATTATTTGAGTTTAAATTGGATCTTTTCATAAGAATATTAGCTGATGTTTTAAAATATAAAGAATAGGCATAATGATTTGTTTAAGTAGTTCACATATGAATTCAATGACAACACTAGATCAGGGTAAGGTAAAGTATATGTTTTCATATCAGACCAGCTAGAGCAGAAAGGTTTGAGATTAAGCATGTTTCCAGTTGATTACAGAGTATTTTCAAGTGAAGTTTGTTTTTTTTAGGCTTGAAGATTTAGTATGGCATCACAAGGTGAAGGTAAAGCATCAAGTATTAGCTAACACAAGACAAAACCCTTAGGCTGCGTGGGCAAAGATGCAGATAGAATCAATCAAAATTTAAGTATTAGGAGTAAGGAAATGCATGATGCTAACAAGGTTATCTCAGTTATAGATCCATGAGAGATCTGGCACACAACAACTAGACTCAAATTCCTACAGGAGACAGGGCTAGATTCTACCAAAAGTGATGAAGAAAATTTATCCTATATCATACATGGTTATATACATTCAAATATTTACAAATCAACACATTTAGAGAAAGAAGCACTGGTTTTCTTATGAGATAGAATATATGATATAGCTCCAAATTATAATATTGATTATATACTGAAGAAATTATCAAACAAGACTCTAGACTTGCTTGGTCATGTCTGAGACTTAGAGAGAGTTGGAAGAATCCCTTTCTAGAATACCAGCTACATATGGCATGCAAATAGCTCCTCAGTTTATTTCAAGAAGAACCCTCAAACAACAGGAGGTAGTCTAAGAGAGAAAGTCATTCTAAGAAAGCTTTCAATTCAGGAAAAATATCGCTATATTCTAGAGAAAAGAAAAAAAGTGATGATGGAAAAGTGAAACCCTAACAATGGCGAAAAGAAGGTATTGAGATTTTCAATGGAACAAAAAGAAATTTCTTGACCATTTTCTAAAGAATGAAAAGAAGAATCCCATCCCAAGAATGAAATCTCCAAGGTGAGGCCAATGTTTAAGAGGTTTCTTGCTCACATTCCACTCCAGAATCTTCCAAACCCCTTTGCATTCCATGCATTTTTTTTGGTGGAGTGGCGGGGTACTTTGACTCCATGGCCGTCAACCATTTCTCGCACAAAAGAACTCGACAGAGATAAAAATAAAATTTGTGTTTCAATTGTTTTATTATATAGTCCTTTTATTTATTTATTATTATTTAAGCTTTAATTTAAATTAAACATTCATATTTATATTATTTTATTTAAAATACCCCTATTAAGCTTTATATCTTAATTTTGACTTTAATAATCATTATTTATTTTACCAAGGCCAAGGTTATATTTTTGTGTTGTTATTCACTCCCTAGAGTTCGATGATAATTTGATCCTTGTCAACTGCATCCTCTCCCTGATGATAGTCCCTTTTCCTTCGTGCAATGTTGATCTTGCAATCACTTGACATAGGAAACTAGAGTTAGTCCATTCTTAATGCTTTAATTCACATTTACATATAATATCATCATCATCATTATCATTAAATACATTCACAATCTAAATAATCATTCATATTCAATTTACATTTGCAAAAAGAAAGAAAAAATAAATAAAACAATTATTTAATCCATCATTTCACATTCCCATGAAAGGAAGTTACAATAACAATATTAACATCCATGATTCCAATACCATAACATATCAAGTCTTAGGGGAATGTAACAGTTCTTGCAATTACAATTCTAATTTTTGGAGCATAATCGGATTGGTCACTTTGTTGGAAAGGGACCTGAAGACGTAGCCTTTTGGTGAACCCTGTTATCAATTGTGTTTTGTCTTCTATCTCTTTACTCTCTTTCTTTTAGTTCATCATCTTTATTATTCTATGCTCATTTAAGCATTTTGATATGTTATTTCATATGTTTAAGTTTAATCAATCGTTGTAAAAGAATTCTTTAAGCAATCGTCATAGATCCTAAATTAGATCAAGTTTGGTATCAGAGCTTTGTGTGACTAGTATTGTAGAAGTGAATGCTAACAAGATCCAGGATTCAACAAGGCGAAGGAAAGCTTGAAGAATATAATCCTGAGATCGGATGATAAAGAGTTGATCCACTTTCACAGATGGAAGAAACAGGTGGTGGACAAAGTTTAAAGCTTGATGAGAAGATTTTTAAGAAGGATTTTCTAGACATGAAGGCCATGGTAGAAGTTCTATTCTAGGAGAGGCAAGGATGAATGCAAAGACATGAAGCTTGTGAGGACAAAGGGAAAATATCAGTAGGTGATCGTGAGCCTCCAAAAACATCCCCAACTTCTTCTTCTCCTTCTTCTCTATCTTCTCCTTCTTCTACTCATTCTATGTCTTCTAATCCTTTTAAGGGTGCACATAATCCTATAATCAAATTGGATGTAAAATTTGACTTACCAAAGTATTGTGGGGAATTGAATGCGGAAAAATTAGATGACTGGGTTCAACAAGTTGAAGTCTATTGTAGATTCCAAAATCTCTTAGATGATGTTGATAAGATCCAGTTAGCTACTCTTCAGTTGGGAGGTTCAACTCTCACTTGGTAGGAGAGTAGGACTCGGGCATAAATTTCATAGCATGGTAGAGTTAGTTTAACTTGGGCAGAATTTTTCAATCCTCTTAGAAAGCAATTCTATCCCTTAGGACATATGCAACAATTAATGATGAACTGATAAAATTTTAGGCAAGGGAAAGGTCGGCCTATTCAAGATTACACCCATGAGTTTCGTAAATGGGATATTACATTGAATGTTCCATTATACACCTAGGATACATTGCTGAAGCACATAGGTGGTCTTCACTCTTACCTAAGGCATTCCATTTTGGTTTTGAATCCTAGTAATTTGGATGAAGTTTGTGTCCAAGCCACACACTTAGAGTCATGAGGTAAGGGTTCCTTCATTGATAAGTCTGATAAGAAGCCATCTAAGCCTAAGGGTAAAGACAAAGACAAAGACAAAGGCAAAGGGAAGAAGACAACTACAAACAAGAAAGAGGGCGGGAAGCCCACATGCTCCCATTGAAAGAAAGAGGGGCATGATGATTTGAAGTGCTAGAAGCTGCATCTAGAATTGAGGCCGAAAAGATATGGAGGCAATAAAGGAAAGCAAAAGAATGCTATAGTGATTCAACAGGATCTTGGATTTGACTCCAGAGATGAGACAAAGATTGTTGCTCCTAGGATCCAAGGTAAAGGGAAAGGTATATCTCTTTCTTCTAATACAATTTTTTCCAATGCAAGTGCAAGTACAAGTAAAGAATCTTCTCCTAAGGTTGATAAGCAAAGAAATGAATTGTTTCACATTCAAATTGCAGCAAAGCATACTAAGGTTGATATACTGTTTGATACGGGTTCCCAAGTCAATTTAATATTTGAAGAAGTGGTTAAAAAGCTTAATTTGGCTACAACACCTCATCCTAAGCCATATCCACTTGGATGGGTTTGCAATGATGCTCAACTATAGGTAACAAAACAATGTAAATTGAGATTTTCTATCACTACAAATTTTTTTGATGAGGTAGAGGTAGATGTAGTTCCTTTGGATATTTGTGGGCTTGTGTTAGGGAGTCCTTATCTGTATGAAAGAAAAACAATATTTTATAGGGGGGAGAACAAGTATCATCTTGTTAAATATGGGATAGAGTACATTGTATGTGCACATAAGGTGAAGACTAATCTTACACTAGGTAATGCTGGTCAAATGAAAAGGTTGGTCAACTAGATAGTAAGAACTTTGTGTTAATGCTTGTAAAAGCCAAAGAAGAAGATAAATCTGAGGCATTCAAGGGGTGTGACCCAAAACATAAGGTTGAAATGGTCAAAAAAAATTCCGCTTATGATGACTTGTTTTAGGAACCAAAGGGGTTGCCACCCAAGAGAGAGATATATCATGAAATCCAATTACAACAAAATGTGTCATTGCCTAACATTGAAATGTACCGTTTATCCGTTATGCAAAATAAGGAAATCAAAAATTAGGTTCAGGAGATGGTGGAAAAAGGATTCATTTGTCCTAGTACATCTCCTTGTGGTTCTCCAGTTGTGTTGGTTCCAAAGAAAGATGGGACTTGGAGAATGTGCATCAAATATAGAGCCCTAAACAAGATAACGGTAAAGAACATGTATCCTCTTCCTTGATAGATGATTTACTTGATCAATTGAAGTGTGCAGTTTATTTCACTTAGAATTGCGTAGTGGATATCATCAGATAAGAATTGCAAAAGATGACATTTGGAAAAATACATTTAAGACAAAACAAGGACTGTTTGAGTGGATGGTCATGCCCTTTGGGCTTTGTAATGCACCATCTACCTTTATGAGAGTCATGAATGATGTCTTTTGTCCTTTCATTGATGATTTTGTCATAGTCTATCTAGATGATATTATTATCTTCATTCAAACTTGGGAAGATCATGTAAGTCATGCAAATAATTTTTTTGATGTATTGAGAAAAGAAAAACTTTATGTAAAGATGTCTAAATGAAAATTCGCCAAGATGTCCTTAGTGCACTTAGGCTATGTTGTAGGAAGTGGTCAATTGAAAGTAGACCCTGCGAAGGTCGAAGCTACTATAAATTGGCCTAAGCCATGTGCAGTCATAGAAGTTAGAAGTTTTCTAGTTGCAATTTAGTATTGGAGAAAGTTCATTGCAAACTTATTTTATATTGCATCACCATTGCACGCATTAACCAATATGAGGGCAACTTTTCAATGGGGAGGTCCACAACAGAAGGATTTCGACACTATGAAGGAAAAGTTGAGCACCACACTAGTTCTGGCCTTACCAGATCTACATCAACCATTTGAGATTGAGAGAAATGTGAGTGGATTTTCCATGGGAGTTGTTCTAATGCAAGGAGGTAAACTAGTCTGTTACCACTTTGAAACTTTTTCAGTAGTAAGTAACTATCCCACTTATGATAAGGAATGTTATGCTTTAGTTTAGAGTGTTAAAAAATGGAAACATTACATAATGGGGAAGGAAATTATAATCCACAATGATCACCAACCACTTTAGTATTTACACTCACAGTCTAAATTGCAACAAAGCAGACACTTTCGGTGGATGGTTTTCTTGCAACAGTTTCAATTGGTAATTAAGTATAAGAAATGTACCCATAACAAAGTAGTAGACATGCTCTCTAGACCTCCTGTTATGAAAGCTTTGATAATCCTTTAGAATAGTTCTATGGTTCATGAAAGTTTTCATGAACAATATGCTAATGATGAGAACTTTAAGGATATTTATGCAACTTTAATCCAAGGTAAACATGTAGAAGAGAAATATTACTATGTGCATGATAAACTATTGTATCACTTGGGAAAGTTATGCATTCCAAGGGATGAACAAGCACAGATTATTAGAGAAGCACACACCTCATTGATTGCATGACACTTTGGGGTAAGCAAGACAATCACTTAGTTGTAGAAATATTGTTACTGGCCTCATATGCAAGAAATTGTATCCAAGTATATTAGAGTTTGTGTCATGTGTGCAACTAGTAAACCTAGTAATAGGAAATTGGGGTTGTGCACACCTCTACCTGTACCATCTTGTCCATGGGAAAGTGTGGCAATGGATTTTTTCAAGGGGTTACCTATTTCTTGGAAGGGACATGATTATCTATATGTAGTAGTTGATTGGTTCAACAAAATGTGTATTTTAATGCCTTGTAAGAAACAAGTCAATGTTGAACTGATAGCTCAGATGTACTTCCAATTTGTATGGGTTCTATAAGTGCGGAATAAATAATGAGTAAAATAACAAACAACACTTCTTAATAAGACATTATATCAAGAGAATCAACAATAATTAATCTAATTAACACAATCTAGCTCTTGAAAGTGTCATATTGTTCTCTATCTCCAAAGATTTATTAAGTCACTAGGCTCTTAGATTTTGTAAGAATTGTGACTGTTAAAATGTCAATCTAGAGAATGAGATGCTACTAAATGCAATAATATAATCCTATATGATGATGTCTAAATGATATGATGAAGCTACTGTAATCTAAAGTGACCTAAAACTTGATAAAAGAAGCTACAATAAACTATGATGCAACTATGATATTGATTCTAAAATGCTATGATTGTTATTGCTAAATGATAATGCTATTGCTAAGATGCTTGATTGCTCAATTGATATTTCTGCAGAGTAAGTTTGCACAAAGTTGGGATCCATTTCCTGTAGAAAGAAGTTGTATTTATAGATTCCCGGCAGCATGTTTGTGAAGGGGAAACAAAGAAAAGGTCTAGATTTGATCTGAATAATTGAATGGTGAAGGATGAAGAAGTCTAACCTGATTATGGAGATTGTTCCTCCTCACAAAAACACTCAGCCAGAAGATAGGAATGATCAATGGAAGAGGATGAAGAAGATCACCTATAAATTTGTCTCCAAATTTTCCCATGAAGATTGAGATGAATTAAATTAGACATATCATATCTAATTTGGTAGGTGAGATATGATGAGCTATAGAAATATGTGCATAAATTTGAATATTTGGATTTGTTTCAAATTTAGGAAGAAATAACAATTATTAAAATAAAATAATGTTTTTGATATTGTTTATTTAATAAAAGAGAGATAATGATAATTAAATAAAAACTATTGAAGTTTTGATTATTTAATTAAGAGAGAATAATCAGAAGAATATAAATGTGAACTATATAAATAAATATTTCTATTTATTCAATAGTAGATGAATTTAAGGTTAATTAATCAAATAAATCGTATTTAATTAATTAGATTATCTAGACCATTTTTAGGTGTATACATTTTGCCCCTCTTTGAAGTGATGTGTTTACGCATTGCTTCAAAGAAAATTTTTCCGCTGCTCCTAGTACCAACGATTTTTTTTTTTCAAATATGCCCCAGATGTTGATTTTGTTGTGATGATGGATATATGCCCCCTCGGGAGATAAATTGATGAATTTTTTATTTTTGGAATTTTTCAAAATTTTGCTTATGGACCTCCAGTACGTACCTGGGAACCTCCTCATTTTTTGCACGTTTTATTTAGTTTGAAATTTTTGAATTCTTTTAGCGCATACATCCCCTGATGTAGCACATCTTCTTATTGTTCTAGTGCATTCACTAGATTAGCGCATAGGTCCTTTTTTGTAGTGCATACACTAGGTGAAATAGTGCATCTATTTCTTTAGCGCTTAGGATATATTATTTAGCACATACATAGGTTAAAGTAGCACATAGGCTATAATGGCACATCCATAGGGTAAAGTAGTGCATCTAATGATATAGCACATTGACTGCTTGAAGTTGCACATTTGCCTCCTGAAATGGCGCATATGATGAAATAGCACTTTGATTGCTTGTTTTAGCGCATCAAGGTGTTTTAATGGCGCATTCAATATTGTGGCAAATAAAAACATCGTTTTAGCACATTTAAGTTAGAGTGGTGTATTTTGTCAATTTTGTCCTTGACTTTTTTGATTTTTATCGTGTTAGTTGTTGATTTGATATGATTGATGATCTTAATAGAGTAGATGATGTTCAACCTCATGATAGTCAAGGTCTAATGATTGATTGATGATAATTATCCCCGTGATAGGAAACGAATAATTATAGTTTGATTGATAAACATCATGATAGGCAAGGTTGATTTGATTAATTGACCTCATGATAGGTGAGGTACAATTTTAAGATTGATGATTGACCTCATGATAGGTGAGGTTCATTGATGGTTTCTCATGATATTTGATCAAAATATCACCAGATTTGATTAGATTTGATAGGATAATTGATGTTTAATGATTTGACAAAGGGGTATGTGCATGATCACGATGGGCCAAAAAATGGCGATGGGGAAAAAATTACGTTTTTCATCGACCCAAAAATGTGAAAATGCCAAGTTGAATTTTTTTTGTGGCTTGGGTGTTAGTACACACCTCCAAAGAAATTCCCAAACCAAGATCTCCATATTGGATATCCAATTTGAGGAAAATATATATATGCATAATTCAAGCCTGTTAAAATCATTTCACATTCACAAATAGGCAGCAGGTGCATAGTGTGGAGGTTCTCCACATATCAGATATTCGATTTAGCCAATATCCATTTTGAAAAGGTTAGATTTTGATTTTTCTTTGATTTGATCAAATTTTGAATTAGATTTGTATAATTATATTTAGCTTTTTATGGATTTTTTTTTAAAAATAGGGTTTTTGAGTGAATTTTTATGAAAAATTTGAGTTTAGAATGGATTTTGATTAAAAATGATGTTTTTTATGGATTTTGATTAAAAATGAATGTTTTTTTATGGATTTTGATTTAAAAATAGTGTTTTTTATGTATTTGTATTAAAAATTAGAGAATTTTATAGATTTTTGTTAAAAAGTAGGGCTTTTTTTGGTATTTTTTTAAAAACTAGGGTATTTTTATAATATTTTCATTTATACCGTCTAATTTCAATTAGATTAATTAGTTTTTAACTTTAATCAAGCATTATGGCTGCTGAGAATGAAAATGCACAAATTCCAAATGATCCACCAGATGAGAATGAAAATGCACAAATGCCAAATGCTCCACCACCTCTGTAGCCATCAATTGAAGAATTAATTGGTGAAAATTTGTAGCAATTAAAGGGAATTTCTAAATTTTATAAGAGAATCCCTCAATTATTCGAGATGTCAAACACATTGAAGGAAATAATTAAAAATATAGAAACCCTCTCCACCCAACATAATGCCTTTCATTCATGGCAAGAAGACATGAGGGAATATTATGTGGATTGTCTTATGATGATGTGAAAGATCTTAGAATAACCAAAGCCCAAATAGCCTCTTTATTTGTTAACCCCTGCACTAGTTTTCCATTTAATGTTAATAAATCAAAACTTTCTATAAAATGGTGTACACATAAGGACATTCTAGATATCTTTTGGGATCATTGGTGTATGATTTTTGATAAACCACTAAACAACATATGTGATATACCATTTTACTTTATTAAAAATTATATGCTGATTTTGTGTTAGGGCATCATGTCAATTACTTTGACATTAAACCCTTCCATGGAATTGGTGGAGGTATGCCCCAGGATAGACTAGGGGTAGTTAGAGTAGTCCCATGCCCATATGTTCCAGCTCCTCCCCTTCCTCCACCACCTCTATTATGTCATCCAGATATTATGTAGGATGCGGCCACACAGACTATCAAGGCTATTCACTCTTTGAGTGGTCTTTTGGTTTTGCATGCTTCTACAATAGTTCAGCCACCTTCTGGTGATGTTGGTGATGGCTCGAGTGTTGTTGCATCATCCTCGGTAGGTCCACAATTTGTGTGCCACATACTTCATCCATGTGCCGATAGATATTCTTGGGTCCTCTTGTACAACCCATCGAGCATCCCTTGGACACTTCTGATTATGACCTCCATAATGTGGACATTATATCAGATGCAAGGGAGTGGAGAACACCCTATAGAGTCCTCTCTTGCTAGAGAGGGGGACATTGGAATAGTGACACATGCAAGATTTAAGTTGTAAATTCATAACTTGCATTTTTTTTTAAATGAATATTAATAAGAGATAGTATAATGTACTAATATTTATTTACATGGTTTATTTAATAGTTGATGTCTAAGGAGGAGCTCACACAGGTCACTGATAGCACCCTTAGGTCCATTTCATTTGGCCTCGACACACATAGAGTATATTTTTGCACTCACTCATTTACATTTTTTTTATTATATACTTGCTTGTCATTTGAATTGTCATAAATAAAATTATATAATAACTTATATGTTATCTTATTTTCCTCTTGTAGGAAATACCTAGTGTGAGCGAGGGGCAACCTTGTCTAGATTATGGAAGTGCAATGTTAGATAAGGGGAAGGTAATTGAACTCAAATTTGAATGAATTAATAATTTTAAGATCTTATATTAATTATGCATACATCGACATAGATTAGTAGTTTCATATGTATTTGTCATTTTTATGTACAAACAATTATGAGCTATACATCATTGTTGACAAGTACAAGCAAGGTGCAACCTTGTCTAGATTATGGAAGTGCAATGTTAGATAAGGGGAAGGCAATTGAACTCAAATTCAATTGAATTAATATTTTTAAGATCTTATATTGATTATACATACATCAATATAGATTGGTAGTTTCATATGTACTTGTCATTTTTATGTACATGTAGTTATGAGCTATACATCGTTGTTGAAAAGTGCCACAACACCTAAAGGAGTACGTATTGGAACACTTGAAGGAGTAGGTGTTGAAACACCTTAAGGAGGAGGTGTTGAAACACCTAAAGGAGATAAAGAAAAAGCTCAGCCTAAAGAAGCATGTGTTTATTTTATTTTGTGTTTGGTATTTATATGTTCCTGTTACTAAAAATTGTATGCTAACTTGGATCAATTTTATGTTTTTTTTCACATATGTAGATTGACATTACAAAATTTGGTTTGGTTGGTTCTTTGAGAGGGGCATATTCTAGGACTCCTGGCCCTTTGAAGAGATAGATATTTCAGGTAATCAAGATTACAATTTTAGAGTTCAATTATAATTCGATGTATATTGATTTTGATGTTAATTATTCAATTTTAAATCATATAGTATAACTAATATCAATTGTGGTTTGAATTTTTCTTATGTAGCTACCTTCAGAGCCAACGAGTGCTACAAAGAGGCTCCATTTTGATGATCCACAAGTAGTTTAGGATGAGATAGACATTTTGGAATGTAAATTTTGAATAGACATCGAGATGGCATATGCCACATTTTGTAAAAATTTGTTTGAGTTGGCGCTGATGCCATTTTTGTGTATGGAGATACACTCAAGATTATTGGATAATTTGATATATAGAAGTTGACAATCAAAATTTAATTTCTTCCTCATGTACATGATTAAACTTTTTGAAAATTTAATCAAGTAAGCAATGGTTAAATATCAATGTACAAGAGCATTAAAAAGAATGGTTGTATTATGTAGTTTATATTCATATCATTGATTACATTGCATTGCACATCTTTCAAACTTAAAGCATTGTTTCACATTGCATAACTAATAACTAGGAGAAACTGTCAATTGCATTTGCTCGTCATGGAATTTTATGAGACCACATTTCTTTGAGGCATTTTTTCAAACAATTCACTTCTTTGTGTATGCCACCACATTTTTCATACATGTGTACCAAATCTTTTTATCAAATAGTTCACTAGCTTGTTGTTATGGCTAAAAGCCTAAAACAAGTGCTTTCAAACAAGCTATGGATTGATGCAGAGTGGGGGTGAAAATATATGTGAAAACTACCCTTGACTCATTTGGACCAAATTTGAGAACCAATAACATACCCTTGTCCTAGGCTAGTGAATTAGCCCTCTTTCAAAAAGCGAGTGCCCTTTAAACACTTGATCTTCATAAGAACACCCCAAACAATATTGAGTTGTGTCATAAAACAACAAATTCTAAGATTATTCTACACCTATAGGTCCTTTAGCAGGATGTCCCATGAAACCATCTGTTTACCATGCAAATGCATAGGGTTTATTGAAAGTCCCACTTGCACAACTCCCTTGACCATTCCACCAACTCAGAAACCTCTATTATGACCCCAATATACTTAAACATTAAAGAGATTCCCCCACTCTCATTTATTTTAACAAACCCTAGGCTAAAAGCTTCATTTTCATGTAATTTAAGCAATTATTTGTTTAGGACAACAACTCCAAGACTCACAAATCATTTCCACTTTCTTAAATGGACCTGCACACATTCAAATTACATTGTACACATCCTCTCCACTGAGCCACATGAAAGGTATAGTAGGTGGAGGGCTTCAATAATTCATAATTTACTCAAAAATGAAAAATTTGGGTTCACTACTTTCCTTGAGAAAACTTGGCACAAAACTCACAAAAAATAAAAGAAAGCACTCAAACCAACTTTAAAGGGGTCTCAAGCCTAGTGCCCCTAAAATGATCTTATTGATTCTTCACAAAATTACATTTGTTAATCCCCTAAATGACTTCCTCAACCTTTTTTAAGAATATCCACCACACAAAACAACCAACCAACTCCCAATAACCGACTCACAAAACAAGTTACCTATTTGGGTTTAGGGGTTTGGTTTGCTAGTTCGGCTAAAAAAAATTTGGGGTTGGTTTGGTTTGTTTTGGGTTCGTTAGTAGAAAAAACATGTAAAAATAAAAAATATATATATGCAGCATAGAAGCATGAAATAGGATTAGAATATCACATAACATCATATAAACAAAAAAACCACTATAAAGTTGAATGTCATTTAAAACATGCATGATAAATATTCATCATTGAAACTTGAATTGTGGTAGCTTGATATACATAGTCTATTGATTCCAAGGTTCAATTTGTATGATTTTGAAAAAAGAAGCCAATTGAGTAGAGTTATCAACATTCTTTAGAAATCATAAGAATTTATTTAATGCACTAGCCATTTTTATGTCTTGTAATCTCAAACGCTAAATCTATGAAGATGTTAACTCTGCTGCCCACTAGTTTCCATTAAAAAGAAAGAAACAAGCTATGGTCTCATGGATTTTTTTCACATGAAAATAAACGTTGGAGTTCAGTTCAAGGGTGAAAAAATATTTGTAACTACACAAATAAATATTGTTCTACAACTTGTATGACCTAACCAACTATTCCATCATGTCCAGATGGTTACGTTTAGGTTAGGTATGGTCCCCTTTCACACCCAAATTGGCTGAAGCAATTTGAGATACATTCAATCAACGAAATCCCTTAAGAGTCTAAAGTGCAAAAGGGCAGTAATCTTTGACAGACTAATTCTTGAAAAAATGTGATGCCTACAAAAATTTTGTTTGAGGGTATGGGATCATGTTGGGCCCCTCTACAATAATCTCTCTTGGTTTTTTCTATCTCGAAGGCATTTTCCTGTGGTGGAAATTTTTTAGCTGAGGGAAAAGTTATTAGATGCAAGCAGTGTAAAGTTGCAAAGTGGTGCAACTTTCATTCAACAACTTGTATGGCCAAAAAAAATATTCCAACACATCTGGATGGGTACATTTACACTAGGGATGGTCCTCTTTTGTACCCAAATACACTGAACCACTCTGAGCTACATTGGACTGATGATTTCCCTTAAGAGTCCAAAGTGTTGAAAGGAAAAAATATTTGAAGGGCTATTTCTCAAAAATCATGATGTTTATAGACTATATGTTTGAGGCTATGAGATCTTGTTTGGCCCATCTACAATAACCTCTTTCAATTTTTGCTATCTTAGAGGCATTTTCCCGTGGTGGCAAGTGTTCAGCTGAGGGAAAAGTTGTTAGATGCAAGTAGTGTAAAGTTGCAATGTGGTGCAACTTTCATTCAGTAACATGTCCAAATGGGTATGTTTATGCTAGGTATGGTCCTCTTTTTCAACCAAATACGTTGAATCACTTTGAGCTACATTGGACAAGCGATTTCCCTTAAGAGTCCAAAGTGCTCAAAGACAACAATATTTGAAGGGCTATTTATTAGAAACCGTGATGTTTATAGACTCTCTGTTTTAGGCTATGGGATCATGTTTGGCCCATCTACAATAACCTCTCTTGGTTTTTTCTATCTCAGAGGTGTTTTCCCGTGGTGGCAAGTTTTCAGCTGAGGGAAAAGTTGTCAGATGCAAGCAGTGTAGAGTTGCAAAGTGGTGCAACTTTCATTCAACAACTCATACAACCAAATGGACTGTTCCAACATGTCTAAATGGGTATGTTTACACTAGGGATAGTCCTCTTTTGCACCCAAATATGCCAAATCACTTTGAGCTACATTGGACCGACGATTTCCCTTAAGAGTCCAAAGTGCTAAAAGGAAACAATCTTTGAAGGGATATTTCTCAAAAAATATGACATTTACAAACTCTCTGTTTGAGGCTATGGGATCGTGTTTGGCCCATCTACAATAACCTCTCTTATTTTTTTCTATCTTTGAGGCATTTTCCCATGGTGGCAAGTTTTCAGCTGAGGGAAAAGTTGTCAGATGCAAGTAGTGTAAAGTTGAAAAGTGGTGCAACTTTCATTCAGCAATGCATACAACCAAATGGATTATTCCAACACATATGGATGGGTATGTTTACACTAGGAATGGTCCATGTTTGCACCCAAATACACCAAGTCACTTTGAGCTACATTGGACCGACGATTTTCCTTAAGAGTCCAAAGTGCTAAAATGCCATACCATCCATTGTACGGTCTGTAGCTGGATGTTATGGCTATGGTAGATTTTATTAGGACTATATAAGGTGACTATTAGTTTAGAGAGCTGGAAACATTTGTAATTGAGTTGGTGAGTTGCCATGTGAGGCAAAAATGAGTAAAATTAAGTGAAAATTGATGCAGACACAAGGGCACAATCACAAACTCTTTACAACCTACCTATTTGAGGTATCTAACAAGATTATTCTGACCTCTTTGGACAGTCCAAAACTCCCTTAAAACTTGACAAGCAACTGAATACACATTTCCCTCTTTAACCCCCTTAAACCCTTGTAATAGTGAGAAACTAGTTTTTGTCCAATTACTCCACAATTTTCCAAAACACCAGACCAACACATGACTAATTCAAACACCCATTTCCAACTTACACAACATATATGAGAAACAAGATAGACTCCTTTGGACCAATGTTGACTTCCTATACATTCACCCTTGAAAAGGCTACTTAATTAGCCCAAAAATGCAAAGCAACATACCTTAAAAAAAAAACAAACCCCTAAAACCTTGGGGCAGCAAATAAATTGTCAATAAAACAAATATTTTTCAATTGGATTCCATTTGTACGGACCTGTAACCATCAAATCAGAAAACTCTTTTTTTTAGTGTAATTCTTGAGGGTTTATTAGATGTAGCACTTCCACAACCTTTCAGACTCTGCCACCACCTTAGAAACCTTTATTTAGGCCCCAATATTCTTAGAAAGCAAAGAAACTTTTGTTATCTCAAATATTTTTGCAAACCCTAGGGTAAAATCTCTATTTTCAAGTGAAAAAAAACCACCATTTTTAGATCTTTAACTCTTTATTTTATTTCAAAACCTAGTTCTCCATTCCTTCCACTCTTGAAATATAATTTCATAAGATCTACCAACTCATCCCATTGAGTCACATTGGCACACAGTAGGTGGGATGAGATTCAAGCCATTAAAATTGCAAAACTCTTATTCCCCTGTTTAGGAACCCGTCTAGAGAAAGTTTGAGTTTTGAGGCAGAAAATGAATAAAGAAATCCTCTATTAAGAAGTAAGAATAAATTCAAGACATGTAATAAATTTTCTACATAAATTTTTTATACAAAAATCCTTGAATGGCCTGTGCACAGGAAAATAACACAAGAAAAACAGTAAAATTTGAACTGAGCAATTGAAACTTTATTGATTCAAAGAAAAAAACTCCTTCAACCAAACCTGTCTTGAGCCCTTGAAGGCCTTAAGTACATTGCTATGCCTTGGAATCCAACTCCCAATGCCTTTAACCACCAATCTTAACTAATTTTTGAAACCTTAATGACCGTTGAAGGCCAAAATACAAACATTTTTCACATTAATATGACTCATAATGAAATGTTGCACTTTTCCACTTCTAAATTTACTAAGACCTCACTTAATGGTTTGAAATAGCATCATTACATGTTCAAAACACTATTCTTTCTTGTCCCTACACAAATTTGTAAGAGTTGTTGATGAACTCGAGCACCCAGGATCACCTGCAAAACCAAGATAAACCTTCCACACGAGAGCAGCAAGAGATAAAATGCAGGAATATAGTGCAATAACAAAATGATGTTATATCACACACTAAATGATACAATATGCCTCAACTCTCCCTTGAATTGATTGAGTTAATATGAACTCATCTAGACTAGATAGGAGCTAGATTTGAACTAGATAGAAGGGAGAGGTGAGTGCAGAATATATAGTAGAATATGGGCAAATAATTCCAAGAGGGGTAATAACTCCCAAATAACCAAATTAGGTGGGAGTTATGCCTACTTGGAAAATGCCAAATAGGTGGCATAACCTACTCAAAAAGAGACAGATGAGTGGTTTTGTGAGGTGGCATATAAGGCCAAAAGAGGGTGTGAAACTCAACCACCCAAGTGTGAGTGGGAGCAACACATGTAATCGATGGATTACGCCACGTGTCCTCACATGAACCACATCTCCTATAACCTAAGGTATGCTTAATAATGTGTAGGAAAAATAATATTTAAAAACCTACACTAACACCCCCCCTTAAGCATAGCTTAGGTGGGTGAGAAGACACAAAGATGCAAATATGGGTCCCGGCTACTAGGCCATGTTAGGTACCCATGTACAAAATACTCTCTCACAAATGGAGTAAAGGAGAAAACCCAGTGGGACAAAACTCCTCCCAAAAGAGAGAAAAGAAAACAAGTTTCCCAACACAAGAAGAATCCCATGCAAGGAAGAAGTCCCCTCCAAAATAGAAAGGATAGGAAAGACCATGTAGCCTTCCCCAAAGTAGTCAACTATGCCAATGGTTGAAGCTCGAAGCTGAATGTAGAACATGGTCCATGATCGTCGAACAATGTTCCTCCCCTTAGGAAGAAACAAAACCAAAGGTGTATGAAGAATGTCTTCCCATTCCTGAAAGGAATATGAGGGAAGAAAGCTCAAAATGTATGAAGTCTCTGAACTCTGCTCAGGTGTCTCCATGTTGATGTCGAAAGATGTCACCATCAAATCAAGTGTTCTAGGCCACACTGATGAAGATGAAAATCCAGAACCTAGTAGAAATGTATGTAGAACAAGATCCAAAGACTCAACTATCTTCTCTGAAGACAAAGATGCCTCCTCCAAATGCTGCTCAAAAGTATCCACAATCATGTCAAACTGTGAGGAATGATCATGTGAAGATTGAACAAGAAGATCCAAAGGTTCCTCCACAACTGAAGAAGAATCAACTTCATCAAAGAGAAGATGAATGCCATGAATAGTGTCTCCCAAGTCTGAAATATGAGACTCTATGAACAAACCTGCAATGTCTGTCAAGTAGTCATCTGAAGTAGCTATATCTGGAAGACAATGTGTATCTTGCTGCACTGAATCACAAGAAGCCATGAATGTAGCAACACAAGTATCTTCAGATGCAATAGTAAATGAGGATGTGATCTCAATAGGAGGAGGAGAAGCAAGAAGAGAAGTCTCTTTGTCAACTAGACATTCAAGACATTTATTATCCTCAAGCTCCTCTAAAGTATCATCATCATAGGGTATATTATCAACATCATCAAGGGGAATTAAACAATCTGCAATAGGATCATCTGGGAATGGAGAGATATGATGGTCTCCAAAAATCTCCCAAATCTTGGTCCAAAGTGTGTGTGGGCACTCAATATGTGAGATCTCCACATAAATATCAACACCAATATATGTACCAATTAATCCTATAATGTGATCATTATTATTACCCCAAATTGATTGCTTCCAAGGTGTGTCTGGTTCAGGTATGAGCCCATAAAGGTATGGCAAGAGCTTAAGCCACCTAAGATGTGTTAGGATGCCATTCTTCCAAGACTCATAATTATCCTTATTCAACATTACCATAGAAGGATGAATAGAAAAACCCATGAAGAATCAACTACAAGATTACCCCCAAAAATTCACTCAATCATGACCCCCCCAGAAAAATATAATGGTGGCACTTTATAATTAGTGCATTTACAATTCTGGAGTTATTTTCCAGAGTTTTACACTGTCCAAAATTGGACCCAAATACTGAAAGTATAAAATAATCTCAAAATAAGAACCTCAAAATAGCACCAATGTGTAGTGCTCAAAAAAATATCAACTTTCAAAAAAAGAATCACCTCGATCCAAGGTCATATGTGAAAGTTATAGCCATTTGAAGTTCCAAAAATGAGAACTGTCCTTCAGATCTGCTGATAAAACTGATTTTCTGGAAAATTCAGATCACTTGAGCAAAAATGGATCATACCACTGCAAAGCCTGCGAAATTCTAACCCAAATCAAAAAAAATTGCTCTGAAAAAAGAGCTCGTATGACTGAATTATGGCCCTCCAAAGATTGACTGCAAAATCAAAAATGCAATTGGAGAGGGGGTCTGCTGAAATGTTCCGATTTAATTTCTGCAAAATATATAACCTGTATACAGAAACTAGCAATGACCCAGATGGTTTTTTTCTGCTGTAAACAAAACCCAGATGGCGGATTTTCTTCAAAATATACAGAAAATTTGGATCTAGTGTAAAAAAAACGCCTTTAGCAACATAAAACGACCCCAACAACCAAAAAACAGCATGAAAAAGTAGAATCAACTACTTAAGACAAGTAAAGGCATGCTGCAACCTGCAATACTGATTAAAAACTCACAAATCTCTCAAATTTGAGAAGGGGCTTGCAGATCTGACGCTCTGATACCATGTAAGAGTTGTTGATGAACTCGAGCACTCAGGATCACCTGCAAAACCAAGATAAACCTTCCACATGAGAGCAGCAAGAGATAAAATGCAAGAATATAGTGCAATAACAAAATGATGTTATATCACACACTAAATGATACAATATGCCTCAACTCTCCCTTGAATTGATTGAGTTAATATGAACTCATCTAGACTAGATAAGAGCTAGATCTGAACTAGATAGAAGGGAGAGGTGAGTGCAGAATATATAGTAGAATATGGGCAAATAATTCCAAGAGGGGTAATAACTCCCAAATAACCAAATTAGGTGGGAGTTATGCCTACTTGGAAAATGCCAAATAGGTGGCATAACCTACTCAAAAAGAGACAATGAGTGGTTTTGTGAGGTGGCATATAAGGCCAAAAGAGGGTGTGAAACTCAACCACCCAAGTATGAGTGGGAGCAACACATGTAATCGATGGATTATGCCACGTGTCCTCACATGAACCACATCTCCTATAACCTAAGGTATGCTTAATAATGTGTAGGAAAAATAATATTTAAAAACCTACACTAACAAAATTTACTAATTTTTCCTTCAAAGGCTATAGAACCTAAAAACCCTCCTAATACATAACCATTGATCCTATTAGATCTCATTAAAGACAAAAACTCAAAATATTAACACTTTACTCATTGAAATGATCCACAATGATATTGTGGTGTAGGTGCTCCTACACCAAAAATGGTGGTTACAACTTGCTAATGTTAATGAAATGTGGGGGTAGCAAGATTTAAGGTTGGATCAAGCTTGTGCAGGTCCTAATAGATGTGTTTGATGAATTTATAGGGTGTGACAAGGTTGGAAACATTGATTTCCTTAAAAACCTCATGAAAGTTGCTAAAAATGAAGTTGGACCCAAGTTGGATTTGAGGAGAAAAAGTGGCAAGCCACTATAATTTATTATATATGAATAGGAGATATTACAAAGCCTAGTTCAAATGAGCATACTAACAGGAAAGAACCAGGAAGAAAACCTTCAGTTGTAGCTTGATTAAGTGCAAAAAGTTATTACAGAATTTCCCAATAATAGTAACAAAGCATACACCTGTATGACTAATTCAACCTATGAGTTTCCAAAATACAAATCCCCTTACACTTTAAAAATACCCTTTATACAATGCTAGACATTTGACCCATATTTTAGAAAACATCACTGGGTATAGATTATGCCCATACACAAGTATGACCTTTTTACATTTTTTCCAATTTGAGAATTCAAATTTTATAAAATTTTCTTATTGGAGGCATTTAGGGCACAATCTTCCACAATAGTAGTATGTTCACATTTTGGACTAACAAGCACCTATACAAACCATCAAGGTAGCTTAGAATAACCAATCTATATTATTCTAAATGACACAAAATATGATTATATGGTAATGGAAACTATAAAAGATGCTTTGAATAACCAATCTATATTGTTGTAATCTGTCACATACCTCTTTGAAAGGATCAGAGTTGACTATTGTTGCAGTAGGTCCATGATCAATCGTGCCAGTAATATCGCAAACGTGGGAAAATGAAAAATCTATATTGTCACAATAGAAAAGATGCTTAGACTAACAAATCTATATTAATCTAAACAACTTGAATGATGATGAATTGGTGATGCAAACTATAAAATATGCTTTGAATAACCAATCTATATTATTATAAATGACAGAAAATGTGATGAGATGGTAATGCAAACTATAAAAGATGCTTAAAATAACCAATCTATATTGTTGTAATCTGTCACATACCTCTTTGAAAGGATCAGATCTAGCTATTGTTGCAGCAGGTCCATGATCAATCATGCTAGGAATATTGCAAAAGTGGGAAAATGAGAAATCTATATTATCACAATAGAAAAGATGCTTAGACTAACAAATCTATATTAATCTAAACAACCTGAATGATGATGAATTGGTGATGCAAACTATAAAAGATGCTTAGATAACCAATCTATATTGTTCTAATATGTTGCATACCTCTTTGAAAGGATCAGAGCTAGCTATTGTTGCAGTAAGTCCATGATCAATCTTGCCAAAAATATCACAAAAGTGTATACAAAATATCACTATTAAAGACACCTACATTGAGATAGAATATAAAATATCAATATTAAATAAAGAACACTAATGAACTTAATCATAATGAACATAAGCATTGTACGTTCCATTCTTGAAAATTCTATTCAAGTGTGCCTAAAGGGTCATCTCTTTTCTTAAGAGTATCCAATATTGCTTCATGATCAACTTTCCTAAGTGTCCATAGTTGTTTTGTCTTTGTTCTGGAATGATGCTTCAACAACTTAACATTTGTTGCTATAACAACATGTGAATACATGAGAATGGTTTTGTGTTTCTCGTAGTCTTCAAATCTAGGTATTCCATTCTTTCTAATCATGTATGTTCACAACCAATTTCCTATTTTTATTTCTTGTAGTCTTCAAATGCAGGTATTCCATTCTTTCTAATCATGTATGTTCACAACCAAGTTCCTGCAACCACAACTGAACCTATAGGATACATGAAACCATCATCATCTTCCATCATTTGTGTTAGCTTATGCTTTACCCGCACACATCGAGCTAACCAATAGTTTGATCTCTCTTCATTTTCCTGTGGTGCAACAATTGCAAAAACATGTACTGGTTGTAGTAGATCTAAAAGTAGGTTGTAATCAACTGAACTTTCCATTGTGTCATTTGTCATGGATATTGTTTGAGATAAAGGAGATAGATACTATGGAACCCATGTATCCACCCAATCACTTGACTCGCATTGATACCACTTGCACTAAATACAACTGTAAAAAAAATAAGCCAACTCTCGTGTCCAAATGGTCCATGTGCTTGCATCTGAGCTTCAAAATTCATGCATCTTTGAAGAATATCTGTTTGTATGGCAATCCAATCTACCTCCCGCTGTACCCTCCTCAATGAACCAAAAGAATCTACACATTGTTGAATCAAGTGTCCCTCCCTGTGACAATGCTGAACTACACCAATCAACAATAGAACATGCATTGCTAAATTTTTCTCTTGAAATCTTCAATTGATCCTTAACTATAGATCTCTTTACGCATGCAGCTACTCCATCATGCTCCCCTTTCCCATGTCTAGCTTAAAAAAAACTCCAAATATGAGGTAGACCCCTCTCTACATGCATTCTACTCAACCAACAAAACATACAAGCATTCTTGAATTGACCTATGCAATTATCTGACCAAATTAGATGTCGACCCAGTTCTATATCATGCTCCTACTAGAACTCAAAAAAAAATCTCAAAACAATGTTGGACATACTCGAACGAGTGAGATCTATCATCACTCATATAAAAATGATACTCTCTGATTATCTTTCGATCCTCCTCTATACTATCAGGTGCATGTCTAAATGTTATGTGGACAAAAATAGCAATCTGAATGGAATTGTAATACTAAGATTGTACCTTATTTTGTGGTTGCAATGTGTAGTTTTCTACAAAATCAACCACTAATATAATAGTGACAATCAGAAAATAGTCGTTACACATCCTAAATTGTTGATCCAACCACTAAGACCTATGACTATGCCTTGCATACTTGTAGAAAATATTTTCCTTAAAATCTAAAATAAAATCAACAACACTTCATTCTTTTGTAACCAACTCACATCTAGAACCTTCACCTTCACTTTGCAAAGTATATTTGACTATCTCATATCTATTTTTCTCAACAAGCTTCTTTCCAAATTCATGTTCGAAACTCTCATGAAAACATTGAACAAACTTTGACAAGCCACCACATTGTGAGCACTTTGCATTTAAATAATCATTTCTATAGAAAAAGCAACCATCTCTAGAACATAAAAATAGATCTAGCAAGTCCCTTGATGATTTCAGAAGATGCATTGCACCACACTCCAACATTTCATTAGTATGCAAAGTAGAACAGATATAGCATAATAACTCATGGTACATTGAAAAATCCACATGGTATTTGTAACAGCAAGTATTACGAATATTAAGAGGCACACAATAAAATGGCTTCAAACCTTGAAAAGTCCTTTGCAAGATTTACATATTTGGATGTGTTTCAATAAAAAATTTGAACAACATTGTTTGGATTGATTCTAAGAAATGTTTAGGATGTGGTGTATGGTCTCGATTGCCAATTCTTAACTTTAAAACATCCTTTGCATTGGGTGATACTCTAGAGTTATCATGCCAAAATTGTTGAAATACCTACTTTACATTATTGGTTAGCTTCTTATCAACACATGGAAGCCTCCTAGAAAAATCCCATGTATCATTTTGAAGAGGGTCATCTATTCTTTCTCTTCTTGCGAGTGCTCTATCCAAATTTTTATGATTTATGCCAAAATTAATATAAGTTCATCTCATAAAGCGAGCCTTTTTCAATTGATGGCTTACTAGGGCGGTTGTAATGAATCTTTGAGTAGCTCTCTTATCCTTTTCCTTGTTATTTTTTCCAATATACTTGAGAGCATTAAAAATATTTTTGACAATAATAGAATTTTTTTTCGGTCTTCTTGTTCACACGAATCTTCAATTTGGCTAGCAAAGGTCTCATCTTTTGCATCTTTAGCAATTGTACAAAATGTTGGCATTGCTCGGTGAATGTCTTATCACTAAAATATTTGTTGAAAAGTCTTCTATCCCATAAATGAATAGTTCGTGTTGACCTCTTACCTTCAAAATTGTTTATAATGTTCTCATCAAATTCAAGTAACCATTTAGGGGTTCTTGAAGGTCTTGAATTTGGAATATGACTTTCTTCCACACAAGGTTCTTAATTTCTCATGTAATTTGGTGAAACATAATTTACACTTGCTTCACTATTATGTTCAAAATCTTCATTTCCAACATTTTCACCTTGAACATTTTCAATATCAATTTGAATAATTTCATTCCCAATTTCAATATCATGTTCAACATCTTCAAATCCAACATTTTCACCTTGAACATTTTCATTCCCAATTTCAATATCATGTTCAACATCTTCAAATCCAACATTTTCACCTTGAAAATTTTCATTCCCAATTTGAATATCATGTTCAACATCTTCAATTTCCTCTTCACTTGAAAGACCATAAGGGTTAGGTTCACCAATATTTAATATACCTTTTCTTCTCTTCCTATGACCTTCGCTATCTCTTTGTCTATATGCTTCAATTTGTTCTTTTGTAAGTTTTCTCTTACATTTTTGCTTCCGATGAATATTGCTCCCCATTATACCTCATAAAAGATGCTAAAAAATCATTGCTTATGCCAAATTTGAGTAGAAGATGCTCCAAAAAGTTGATCTTTGTCTCTTCCTATCTGAAACCACGTGTATGTTGCCTACAAACAAAATGTAGGGTCCGTTGGAATGCACAAAATGACCCACATGGGGATTTTGTATGGCCCACAAATCCGATATCGATTATAATATGATGTCTAATACATTAGAAAAAAATTAAAATGTTTTGTAATGTTATGATTTTAGTTCTACAAATCAGATATCCAAATCAAATTGGATATCCGATTTGTGTACACATAGACCTAAGGGTTAATGGTAGATGGTAGATGGTTTAAGGGTTAAGGTTTTAGGGTTTAGGGTTAAGGGTTTATGGTAGAGGGTTATAAGGGTTTAGGGTTAAGGGTTTATAGTAGAGGGTTATAAGGGTTTAGGGTTTCAAGGTCAAGGGTATAGGGGAGAGAGATAGATGGAGTAAGTGTGTGAGACAGTGAATTGAGAGAGTGGGAGAGGATGGGAGAGTGGGAT